>PVIW01009462.1:25612-51857 GCA_004026585.1 Noctilio leporinus
CAATCTACATATTCAATGCAATCCCAATTAAAATACCAATGACAGACTTCACAGAAATAGAAAAAATACTTCAAAAATTTATATGGAGCCAAAAACGCCCACGAATAGCCACCACAATCTTGAGAAAGAAGAACAAGGTAGGAGGAATCACAATCCTGGACTTCAAACAATACTACAAGGCTACTGTCATCAAAACAGCCTGGTACTGGCATAAGAATAGACATATAGATCAATGGAACAGAATAGAAAGCCCAGAAATTAACCCAGGAATCTATGGTCAACTAACATTTGACAAAGGGGGAAGGAACATCCAATGGAGTAAAAACAGTGTCTTCAACAAATGGTGTTGGGAGAACTGGACAGCAACATTTAAAAAGATAAAACTAGACCACCAACTTACACCATACACCAGAATAAACTCAAGATGGAGAAAGGATTTAAATATAAGCAGTGCCACCATAAAGGTCCTGGACAAAAATACAGGCAGCAAACTTTCAGATATCCTACGCAGAAATATGTTTACTGATACTTCACCAAGGGCAAAGGAAATCAAAGAATGAATCAACAAATGGGACTATATCAAATTGAAAAGTTTCTGTTTAGCTAAAGAAAATATCAGCAAAATTCAAAGGGAACCAACTGTATGGGAAAACATAATTGCCAGTGATACCTCAGACAACAATAGTTGATCACCAAACTATATAAAGAACTAATGCTACTCAACACCAGGAAGACAGACAGCCCAATTAAAAAATGGGCAAAGGACCTGAACAGACAACTCACTGAGGAATATATACAAAGGGCCCAGAGGCATATGAAAGAATGCTCAACATCACTAGTCATCAGAGAGATGCAAATTAAAACCACAATAAGATACCACCTCACACCTGTCAGAATGGCAATCCTCAACAAATTAACAAACAACAAGTGTTGTCAAGGATGCGGGGCAAAGGGAACCCTCATACATTGTTGGTGGGAATGTAGGCTGGTGCAGCCACTGTTGAAAACAGTATGGGGTTTCCATAAAAAACTAAAAATGGAACTGCCTTTTGATCCAGCAATTCCACTACTTGGACTATACCCAAAGAATCCTTAAACACCAATTCATAAGAACCTATGCACACCTATGTTCATAGCGGCACTATTTACAATAGCCAAGTGCTGGAAACAGCTTAAGTGCCCCTCAGTGGATGATTGGATCAAAAAACTTTGGTACATTTACACAATGGAATTCTATATAGCAGAAAGAAAGAAGGAATTTGTTACCTTTGCAACAACATGGATGAAACTGGAGAGTATTATGCTTAGTGAAATAAGCCAGTCAGTGAAGGACTAATATCATATTATCTCACCCATTACAGGACAATAATGAACAAAACTAACAGCAATCAAAACAGGACCAAATATAGCCCTGGCTGGTAGCACAGTGGGTAAGGTGCCAGCCTGGGAACCCAAAGGTCGCAGGATTCGATTCCCCAGCCAGGGCACATAACCAGGTTGCAAACCAGGTCTCCAGTCAGGTCTGTGGCTGGAGGCAGGTGAGACGCAACCATACATTGATGTCTGTCTTCCTCTCTGCCTCTCTCCCTTCCCCTCTTTCTAAAAAATAATGAAATAAAATCTCTTAAAAAAATCAAAAACTAAACAAAACAAAACAGGACGAAATATATGAATACAGTGAATAGGCCTTCAGTGGTCCAGGGGAAAAAGGGTGGGGGGAGGGGGGAGGCAGAGGCAAGAAAGAGGAGCAGCTTAGAGAAGAACCTAGTATAAAGGAACCATGGACATGGACAACAGGTGAGATTGACTTTGGGGTGAATGCGAGGGGTGGAGAGGGGGACAGAGGGGAGCAAAAAGGGGATGGATGTAATACAACAACAATACAATTAAAAAAAAAACATTACCAAATTTAACTCCAAAAAAAAAAAAAATGGACTTAACTGGCATATACAGAAATTTACACTACAAGGAAGCAAAATACACATTCTTTTCAAACACGCATAGAACATTCTCAAAGATAGACCACATGGTAGGACACAAGACAAGCCTCCACAAATTCAAGAAAAAATGAAATCCTATCAAGCATCTTCTCAGATCACAGTAGCTTGAAACTAGAAACCAATCTCAAGGAAAAAAACCCCAAAACATAATTCATGGAGACTGAATAACATGATATTAAGTAAGGAATGGTTTAATAATGAGATCAAAGAAGAAATTTAAAAAGCTGCCAGTAACAGCTATGGCAAAGGCAATTCTCAGGGGGAAATTCATAGCAATACAGGCCTATCTATAAAGGATAGAAGAAACTCATACAACCTAAACCTAAAGCTTCAGAAACTAGAACAGCATCAACAAACAAAGCCCAGAGCAAGCAGAAGAAAGGAAATTATCAAGATCAGAGAAGAATTAAATAACATAAAGACTAAGAGTACAATTCAAAGGATCAACAAATCCAGAAGCTGTTTCTTTGAAAAGATAAACAAAATTGGCAAGTCTTTAACTAGACTCATCAAGAAAAAAAGAGACAGAGGCAAGAAAGGGGAGCAGCTTAGATAAGAACCTAGTATAAAGGAACCATGGACATGGACAACAGGTGGGATTGACTTTGGGGGGAATGGGTGGGTGGGTAGGGGGAGAGAGGGGAGCAAAAAGGGGATGGATGTAATACAACAACAATAAAATTAAAAAAAAAAAAAAGAAAGAAAGAAAAAAAGAGAGAGGGCCTAGTATAGAAAATCAGAAAAAAAAAATGAACTCTCAACTGATACCATGGAAATACAAAAGATTGTAAGAAATTACTACATAAAAATGTATGACAAGAAGTTTACTGTTGGTGGGAATGTGGTCTGGTGCAGCCACTGTGGAAAACAGTATGGGGTTTCCTTAAAATACTAAAAATGGAACTGCCTTTTGATCCCGCAATTCCACTACTTGGACTATACCCAAAGAACCCTGAAACACCAATTCATAAGAACCTATGCACACCTATGTTCATAGTGGCACTATTTACAATAGCCAAGTGCTGGAAACAGCCTAAGTGCCCCTCAGTGGATGTTGGATCAAAAAACTTTGGTTCATTTTCACAATGGAATTCTATATGGCAGAAAGAAAGAAAGAACTTGTACCCTTTGCAACAACATGGTTGGAACTGGAGAGTATTATGCTTAGTGAAATAAGCCAGTCAGTGAAGGACAAATATTGTATGATCTCACCCATTACGGGACAATAATGAGCAAAACTAACAACAAGCAAAACAGAACCAAATATATGAATACAATGAATAGGCCTTCAGTGGTCAGGGGGGAGGCAGAGGCAAGAAAGGGGAGCAGCTTAGACAAGAACCTAGTATAAAGGAAACATAGACATGGACAACAGGTGGGATTGACTTTGAGGTGAATGGTTGGGTGGGGAGGGGGACAGAGAGGAGCAAAAAGGGGATGGATGTAATACAATAACAATAAAATTATTTAAAAAATCAGTTAACATGGCCTTGAAAAAAAGAAAAAAAGAAATTTGACATCCTGGGTGAAATAGACTAATTTCTGGAAATGTATAATCTACCAAAACTGAATCCAGAAGCAGAAGAGATCCTGAGTAGACCAATAACAACTAGTGAAATTGGAAAAGTAATAAAAAAAAAGAAAAAAACTCCTAATGCACAAGAGCCCCAGACCAGGTGGCTACACAGGTGAATTTTACCAAACATTTAGGGAAGAACCAACTCTCATACTCCTCAAACTATTCCAAAAAATCAAAGAAGAAAGAAGACTCCCAAACTTTTTTCATGAGGCCAGTATTATTCTAATCCCAAAACCAGGTCAAGACCCAACAAAGAAAGAAAACTACAGGCCAATATTTCTGGTGAACTTAGATGCAAAAATTCTCAACATAATATTGGCATACTGGATCCAGCAATATATTTTTAAAAATTTATACACCATGACCAAGTGGGATTCATCCTAGGGATGCAAGGATGGTTCAATATTCACAAATATATAAATGTAATTCACCACATAAACAAAATGAAAGACAAAAATCATATTATCATATCAATAGATGCGGAAAAAGCATTTGAAAAAGTACAGCACTCATTTATGATAAAAAAAAAAAAAACCCTCAGCAAGATGAGAATAGAGGGAGCATACCTCAATATAATAAAGGCCATATATGAGAAACCTGTAGCCAACATCATATTCAATGGGCAAAAACTGAAAGTCTTTCCCTTAAGATCAGGAACAAGGCAATCTTGTCCACTCTCTCCACTTCTATTCAACATAGCTTTGGAAGTTTTAGCCACAGCAATCAGACAAGAAAAAGGAATCAAAGGCGTCCAAATTGGAAAGGAGGAAGTAAAATTGTTATTATTTGCAGATGACATGATAGTCTACATAGAGAACCGTATGGACTCCACTAAACACTACTCCACCTAATAAATGAATTTGGTATAATAGCTGGATGCAAAGTCAACATCCAGAAATTGAAGGCATTTTTATACATCAACAATGAAACATTGGAGGCAGAAGCTAGAAAACAAATCCCAATTACCATAGCAACAAGAAAAATAAAGTACCTAGGAATAAACTTACTCAAGGAAGTAAAGGACTTGTATTCAGAAAACTACAGAACACAGAAGAAAGAAATTAAGGAAGATACAAATAAATGGAAGCATATACCATGTTCATTGTTGGAAAGAATTCACATCATTAAAATGTCCATCTTACCCCAAGCCATCTATATATTCAATGTAATCTCTATTAAAATATCAACCTCTTATTTCACAGAATTAGAACAAACACCTAAAATTCATATGGCATAAAATTCAATCACAAATAGGTACAGTGATCCTGAGAAAGGAGAACAAACTAGGAGGAATTACAATACCAGATATAAAGCTGTATTACAAAGCCATATTAACTAAAACAGTCTGGTACTGGCACAAGAACAGACAAACAGATCAATGGAACAGAATAGAGAGCCCAGAAATAAACCCAGGACTCTATGGGCAACTAATATTCAACAAAGGGGAAAGGAATATAAAATGAAGTGCAAAAAGCCTCTTCAACAAGAGGTGTTGGGGGAACTGAACAGGCATAAGCAAAAAAAAGTGAAACTAGACCATGGACTTACACCATACACTGGAGTAAACTTGAGATGGATAAAAGACTTAAACAGAAGCAGTGTCACCATAAAAACCCTAGACAAAAACATAAGCAAAATAATTTCAGATATCCCACACAGCAAAATTTTCACTGAAATATCTCCAAAGGCAAGGGAAATAAAGGAAGAGATAAACAAATGGGACTACATCAAACCGAAAAGTTTCTGCTCAGCCAAAGAAAACACCAACAAAATAAAAAGGGAACCAACTGTATAGGAAAACATATTTGCCAATTATACCTCAGACAAGGGTTTGATCTCCAAAAATATATAAAGAACTTACATGACTCAACACCAGGGAGACAGATGGCCCAATTAAAAAATGGGCAAAGGACCTGAATAGACACCTCTCTGTGGAGGACTACAAAGGGTCCAAAGACATATGAAAAAATGCTCAACATCACTAACCATCAGACCAACGCAAATTAAAACCACAATGAGATTCTACCTCACACCTGTCAGAATGGCCACCATCAACAAATCAACAAACAACAAGTTCTGGCCAGGATGTGGAGAAAAGGGAACCCTGGTGCATTGCTGGTAGGAATTCAGACTGGTGCAGCCACTAATGAAAACAGTGTGGAATTTCCTTAAAAAAAAAAAAAAAAACTAAACTAAAAATAGAACTGCCTTTTAACCCAGTGATTCCACTGCTAGGACTAGAGGCAAAGAACTCTGAAACACTAATTCAGAAAACCCTATGCACCACTATGTTCATAGCAACACTATTCAGAATAGCCAAGTGCTAGAAACAGCCTAAGTCCCCATCAGTGGATGAATGGATCAAAAAACTGTGGTACATTTACACAGTGGAATAGTACACAGCAGAAGGAAAGATGAACTCCTACCTTTTGTAAAAGCATGGATGGAACTGGAGAGTATTATGCTTAATTAAATAAGCCAGGCAACAAAAGACGAATACATATGATCTCACTTAATACAGAAAACTAATGAACAAAACAAATGGAGAAGCAGAATTGAATCAGAGACATGGAAGAAAAAGAGCAGAATGACACTGACCAGAGGAGAGGGGGGAAGGGGAGAAGTGGGGGAGCAAAGGGGTTGGGTTTGTTGGAGAAGCGTATGTGAAAGACCCATGGATATGCACAAGAAGGTGGGGATTGCACGTGGAAGAGGGGGGTGAAAGACAGAGGAGAGCAATTGGGGAAAAGTGTAACAGTTATAATACAATAATAAATTAATTTTAAAATGTATCAAAATTGTTAGTTTTTTGTATAGCCATTTTAAATACACAACATTTTTGGCATATTATGCTTTATTATTTCAAGAAGGGTCAGAATGCACTGAAACACAAAAATAGATTTGTGCAGTGTATGAAGAAGGTGCTGTGATTGTTCAGGTGTGTCAAAAGGGGTTTATGAAATTTCATGCTGGAGATTTCTCACTGGATGATGCTCCATAGTCGATAGACGAGTTGATAGCAATCAAATTGAGAAATTAATGAAAACATTCAATATTATACCATGCAGGAGGTAGCTGATATACTCAAAATGTTCAAATCAATGAAGTTGGGAAGACTGAATAATGTGTCTTTAACAGAAAAACTAAATGGGCATTTTCACCAACACAATACTTTTAACCTTATAGAATCTATCTACTTTACATACCCTGTGAAACTACACATAGCATCTGTTAATCATAGATGAGACCAACACTGTGTCTATAAAATCCCCAAATCACCACTGCCCTTCAGAGCTCTCTGACCAAGAGACTCTCTACCTGTTGCTGAGTAAAAGAACCTAGGCACACAAGACCCCTCTTCAACTGCCCTCTCCTCAGGCAGGTCATTTGCCCTTAGTCCTCATCTTAGTGATATCCCATGCCTATTGTATCCAAAATGTCTGCTGGAAGGGAGCTTCTCATGCTTATCTTGACCACGGACTGACCAGTAAGGCTGTATTACTGCCTCTTGTGATCCTGAATCTTCCTTAATCAACTAAGAAATTCCTCAATTCACCACACTTTCCACTGGGACAATGTATGTATATGCCTTTATTAATTTACTGTGTTTCTGTTTAAACAGCTTTATTTGAGGTATAACTTACATAGAATAAAATTAACTTGTTTTAATTGTGCAATTCAAAGATTGTTAGTAAATTTTCAGAGTTGTTCAACCATTACCATGAACCCAATTTTAGAACATTTCTACCCCTCCCAAAATAAATGCATGCCCATTTGCAGTCACCTCTTGTTCCCACTCAGCTCCAGACAACAATCTACTCTCTGCCTTTATAGGTTTGCCTATATATTTTATATCACATTTTACTTAGAAAATTAGCTGATTTTGACACAAATAACACAATTTTAGTTATATAGTTATTTCAGCTATGTCTAAATGAGCTCTGAGCAAGTTCATAAAGACTAAGTCTCTTGTAAGATGTGTGTGTATTTGTACTATACATAATGCAACTCCTTTAACAGCTACAGCACTTTTGCATCCATTCACTCATCTGAACCTAACATGAGGAAGGCAAAATTCTGTGGTATAATTATTAGAAAATGGGCTTTGCAATCAAAGATAGATGTACTTCTATTTAAGTTCCATGGAAACAGAAACTATGTCAGTATCTTTACAGTTATGCCCCCAATACTTAGCAGAGTGCTTAGTGCATCGTAGATTCTCAGTGAATGTTTAAAAATACAAGTGAACTCTAACTCACTAGCAAGCTAAACTATGAACTTGGGATGGATACTTTGATTCATTGAGGCTATGTTAATTCCATCATCTACAATATTGAGACAATATACCCTTCTAGAATTGTGAAGATTGATTGAAATAATGTATGGTAAGTGTCTGACATACAGATAAGGATAGTGAGATTCAGAAGGATTTAGCTACTTGTCCAATATTGTAGGGCAAGTTAGTTTTGGAAGTGGTCCTCAAACTCAGACTTGCCTTCCTGAAATATTTTAAAAATCTCACTCACAGAAGGCTTCCACATATACCTTAAATGAGCACAGATAATTGTAATTATGTAATATATTATTAAAGAAAGGTATAGTGATGGTAGGATTAAAAACTCCTAAAATGTTTTTTACTTCAGTAATGGTAATAGAAAAGTCCCTAAATGCAAGCCTATGACATTTCAGTGTCCATCATTTATAGAAAATGTTTTCCTTTTCTATTACTTATGGACAGCCCATAAAATGGTGTTTGATCACTTTACATTTTCTTCTCTGCTTGGTTTTGATTGCAAAAAGTAGTCAGGTTAATTGGAACAATTAAGGTGCTCCTGGGGGATAATTACCACTTTTACTTTCTATGTGTGAAGAGGAAGGAGAATGGCTGGGCCTTAAAATGGGATTCCTGTGGCACGCTGGGAAAGAGAATTAAAAACACAGTGAAACGGAGCTCAGAATGTGTTTTTTCTTGTCCTTACTATAACTACTGTATAAAAGCATATGCCATCTCTTAAATTCTGTTTTTCCCCAATTCTCACACCTTAGATAATTCAGATAACATCTGAGCCCAGAGAAAACTGTATCTGAGCCTAGGAGGTAGGGGTGGGTTTTCCATATCCCCACCTGACACATTACCATACTGACGTTGTTGCCAGGCCTTTCCACCAAGCTTTGGAAAACAGCAGCCACTGAAGAAATACCCTTTAATTTTTGGATGCCAGCCCTTGACAAAACAAGAATGTCCCTTTGGGATTCTGCCCAATGAGGTGTACTTACCAGCAGAATTTAAAGTCCACTCTGGAAAATGGTACAGTATGTCCTCTTCTTAAAGGTTGTTATGAAGTGCAGTGCCCAGCAAATTGGGTTAAAGGTCTGAAAGTGAAACACATTCTTTACACCCCCCAACTTGTAACAAGCACATTATTAAACTGCCTTGTAGTCAAAATGAGTGACTTGAGCATGGTGTGATTTGAAGACAATTTAGGTGTCAAAATGAATGGGCTCATTTATAAAATGGATATGCTTCGCCCTGGCTGGTAGCACAGTGGTTAAGGCACCGGCCTGCAAACCCAAAGGTCGCAGGTTCGATTCCCCAGCCAGGGCGCATGGCCAGGTTGCAGACCAGGTCTCCAGTCAGATCTGTGGCTGGAGGCAGGTGAAAGGCGGCCGTACATTGATGTCTCTCTCCCTTCCCCTCTTTCTAAAAATAGTGAAATAAAATCTTAAAAAAAATGGATATGCTTCATACAACTGTCAATAATTAATGATGAAAGTTAGGTGCAAGAACCATATTGGGTTTGGCATCCTTTAAAATAACATCCTCCTGTGTTATCAAGAGGAGAAACAGAAACATCACCAATTAATCTTTTTTTAAAATTTTATTGTTGTTGTATTACATCCATCCCCTTTTTGCTCCCCTCACCAATTAATCTCAATAGCTTACTGGCTTCTACTAGAGAAAGCTAGAACTGCCTGCCCAATGACCTCTCCAACTATGTTAAAATTCTTAAAAATAGACTGTCAAACCATAGAAGGGATTTTAAAGCAATTTCACTTGTAAAGGTGATTATAATTAAAAGAAAAGAAGTGAGGAGAACCAAGATGGTGGAGGAGTAAGTGGAGCTACACTAATCTCCCAACACCAAACTGGAATTACAACTTAATTGGGGAGAAATCATCCAGAATAACCAACAGAACACCAACTGGAGAGAAGCCTTATTACCAGAGACAGAACAGAAGAGGCCACTTCTTCACAACGTGACTGGTAGGAAGTGTGGATATATGAGAGGACTGGTGGGGCTCCCACAGGTGGCAGCTGAAGAGATGGAGAAACATCTCAGCAGCCAGAGTTCCACCGGAGAAGGGTGGGATCTAAACTCTCAGCTGGGTTCCCCAGCCTACAGCAATGAACCTGAGAGTAAAACAACATCCATCTGTAAAAAGAAAAGACACCAGGTTTAGCCTGCTTGACAGAGAGATGGAGTACTTAAAGGGACCACACACAAAAATATAGTGGCACCCACCTACCATGGGCTCTAGCAGAGAAAGGGCAGAGTGGACTAGAGATGCTTGGGAAAAATTTGGGTCAGTGACTATAGGGGGAGAGTTGAGGGAGCAGCCCATGAGTCCAGTGCAGACCCATCCCTCATACAGCCAGTAGACCACTCTGCTCCAAAAGGTGGTAGCATGAGGGGAAGCTACAGCCCCACCCAGCAGTGCCTAAATCTGACCTCAGATCACAAATTGATTGGATTAATAACTGGATTCATCTGCCCCACCCAGCTGTGCCTAAACCTGATCACTGATCACAGACTGATTGGATTAACAACTAAAGGAAACAAATAAAGACTGGATCTATGGTAGTCTCCAACTGGCTGAATACAACCAGACTGGGACACGAGCTGACATCATCAAACTTGCATTGCAAGAGATGCTGAAGGGTCTGCTTTAAGAAGATGAAGAAATAGAGAGACAGAAAGTAATACAGGTACAAAGGTAAATGGATTAAATGCACCAATCAAAAGACAGAGTAGCTGAATGGATAAAAACCAACTTTAACTTATGAATTCTTTGAAATGATCTTGTTATAGCCCTGGCTGGTAGCACAGTAGATAAGGTGCTGGCCTGCAAACACAAAGATCACTGGTTCGATTCCCCAGCTAGGGCACATAGCCAGGTTGCAAGCTGGGTGGGTCTCCAGCCAGATCCGTAGCTGGAGGCAGGTGAAAGGCAACCATACATTGATGTCTCTCTTCCTCTTTGCCTCTCTCCCTTCCCCTCTCTGAAAAGTAATAAGTAAATAAAAGATCTTGTTATAAATAATTTTTACTAAGTAAGGTATAATTTTGTATATTACTTGTGTCTGCATTACTGCAGGTTAAGTTTTCTTAGACTGGAATCATTTCACAATATGAGAGAATCATGTTACTTGCAATACCTCAGAAAAATCGAATTCAGTTAAGGAAGAAGAAAAACCTAAGAAAATGTGTATGTCTATTACATAGAATATGTGCTATCTTTCTTATTCACTGTTACAAAATATATGCTTGTTTGTGAGTGTGTAATATATAGATTTTGTTAGCAATATATGTTTTAAATAGCAACCAATTGGTCATGGGTGTGTTGTGAAATCAGTCAATCTTCAGATTAGAAAAGATACTGAGAATGAAGACCAATTTGGATGAAAGTTGCAAACTACTAAATTATATGATTCGTATACATAGGCAATATATGTTCTCATATTAGTATGTAAATTAGATGTGATTCCTTTCAAATAGATTGTGGAAATATACATTTCTAGTTATGAAGGCCCCAAAACTGGGGGTGCTTAGGAAAAGGAATTAATACTATAGTAAACTTTCTTATTAATTTTTAAAAGAGTTTATTTATTATTTTTAGAGGGAGGGAAAGGGAGAGAGGCAGAGAGGGAGAGACATATCAATGTATGGTTGCCTTTCACCCACCTCAAGCTACAGACCTGGCTGAAGAACTGGCTTGCAACCTGGTTATGTGCTCTGGCTGGGAATAGAACCAGCAACCTTTGGATTTGTAGGCCAGTGCCTTATCCATGGTGCTACCAGCAAAACTTTATTATTGAATTGTAAACATACCTAATCTCTACCTCAACAGACTCTTAAATAGTTCAGGGGTTAGCTCCGGACCACATAGGAAGTCAACCACAAGTTCAACACCACAAGCTAGAATACTATTCTACAAAATTATTTAAATCCTAGGGATTTTTATTTTTTATTTCAACTTAGTAAACATAATCATGTCTACTCTGGGGACTAGCTGAGCACTGCAAATGCTATTATTTCTGAAGACTTCAACTTGTAAAACACATTAGAGGAAAAACAGAGGGTATTGAAAGAAGTAAGACCTGTGCACAGCCCCCCGCCCCCCAAAAATCAATCTACTATTTAATATGGAAAACTCCCAAAAGAATAAGTTGTAGTTCCAGTAGTTAAAAATAAAGTTGAGTTGTATTATTGGAGAGGGGAGGATCTGACTCAAAAACCAAATTAATTTTTTACTATGGGTTTGGCACTGTCTCTAGGACAACTTTCACAAAAGCGAGTTCTGCAATACACCATTTCTGTAACATATTTCACAAAAATGGCATTCCAGAGTAAAATCAGTATTAAAGAAGAAAACTGCTTAATTTGCTACAATATATCTAAAATACTATCATTTAACATGTAATTATATAAGCTATTGGCATATTTTAAATTTTTTGTATTAACTCTTCAAAATCCAGTATGTACTTTAAATATGTGTAAAAATATGTGTGTGTGTAAGTGTATTTTTGCTTGTGTTTGGTAATATTGAAATTTGTATTACTTAATAAGAGTAATTCTTTAAACAAATGAATTAAGGTAGGCATTTTGAAATAATGAAAAGAAAATTTTGTATTAATATGATTTGAGAAGCTGACAGAAGTCAGTAATTAAATGGTGAATTGTCTGACTGTGAAAGGGGAAAAAAGTACACATTGGTGGTTACAGAATAGACTGGGGAATGTTAAGAAGAACAAAGGAAATGGAGAAGCTAAAGAAGTTATATGCATGACACAAGGACATGAACTAAGGGGGGCATTGCTGGAGGAAATGGGGTACTGGTTGGAGGGTGGCAAAGGGGAAAAATTAGGGCAACTGTAATAGCAAAATAAATAAAATACAGTTAAGAAAAGAAGAAGGTTAATATAAAAGAAAAAATTGAAAAGAAGTGGAAAGGGCAGCAGAAAAGATATGGCTTTGGAAAGAAAACAAGCATTACCACTAACTACTAGGTGACTGAGAAATCCACTTCATTCTGTGAACTTCAGTTTTCTATAATAAGAATGAAGTGCTAATTTCTCCCTTTCAGGGTTATGAGAATTAAATGAGACCCTGGATGTAAAGTGCCCAAACAAAAGCACTTTATTTTTATTTTTTTCACTATTGTTCATCCCCCTTATAAGCCCCTACCTCAAACAATCACCACAAAGTTGTCCATGCCCATGAGACTTTTTAAATATAGAACTCTAGAAAATATACACTGACCTGTAGTGACAGAAGGCAGATGAATGGTTGCTTGAGCAAAGAGGGAAAAGGGACAATTACAAAGGAACAAGAGAAAATTTGTAAATAATGAGTATGTTCACTATCTTGACTATAGTCATGGTTTCTCAGGTGTATATATGTTAAAACTTATCAAGCCACACACTTTATTTTCTTTCAGTAGGAGATGTATGCATTATTTATTTATTTTTGTTTATTCTATTACAGTTGTACCAATTTTTTCCTTTTGAAACCTCCATGAAGCCCACTGTTCTTACCCACAGTCAATCCCCACTCTCTTGTCCATGTACATGAGTCAGTCATAAATGTTCTTTGACTAATCCTTTTCCACTCATTTCTTCCCCCATTTCCCCCCTTTCCCCTCCTTTCCTACAGCTATCAGTCTATTCCATGCTTACATGTCTCTGGTTTTATTTTTCTTGTTAGCTTATTTTGTTCCTTAAATTTCAGTTATAAGTGAGGATGTATAGTATTTGTCTTTTGCCAACTGGCTTATTTCATTTAGTATGATAGTCTCCAGTTCCATCCATACTGTCAAGAAAGGTAAGGCTTCTTTCTTTTTGCTGCATACTATTTCATTGTGTAAATGTACCATAGTTTTTTCTAAAGACTATTTATTTTTATTTTTATTTTTATTTTTTTTATTTTAAAAGATTTTATTTATTATTTTTAGAAAGAAGGGAAGGGAGAGAGGCAGAGAGGGAGAGAGACATCAATGTACGGTTGCCTTTCACCTGCCTCCAGCTACGGACCCGGCTGGAGACCTGGCTTGCAACCTGGTTATGTGCCCTGGCTGGGAATCAAACCAGTGACCTTTGGGTTCACAGGCCAGTACCTTATACACTGTGCCACCAGCCAGGGCCAAGACTATTTATTTTTAGAGAGAGGAGAATGTAGGGAGAAAGAGAGGGAGAGAAATGCCAACATGTGGTTTCTTCTTGGGCATTTCCAAATGGGGACCTGGCCTATAATCTAGGCATGTGCCCTAACTGGGAATTGAACCAGTGACCATTTGGTTCACAGGCCAGCACTCAATCCACTGAGCTACAACAGCCAGGGCTTTACCACAGTTTTTTAATCCACTCATCTATTGATGGACACTTGGATTGTTTCCAACACTTAGTTATTGTATGCACATAGGGGTGCATAAGTACTTTTGGATTTGTATTTTATGATTCTTTGGGTATATTCCCAGGAGTGAGATTGCTGGCTCATGAGACAGTTCCATTTTTAATTTTTTGAGGGAATTCCATACTGTTTTCCACAGTGGTTGCACCAGTCTGCACTCCCACCCTCATTGCACTAGGGTTCCCTTCTCGCCACATCCTCCCCAGCACTTGTGGTTTGTTGATTTATTAATGATAACCATTCTGACAGGTCTGAGATATCTCATTGTGGCTTTAATTTGCATCAGTCTGATGGCTAGTAATGTTGAGCATTCTTTCATAAGTCTATGGGTTATGTATATCCTCCTTGGAGAAGTGTCTAATCAGGTCCCTGGCCCATTTTTAAAAAAGATTTTTATTACTTTTCAAAGAGAGGGGAGGGGAGAGAGGCAAAGAGGGAGGGAAACATCAATGTATGGTTGCCTTTCACCTGCCTCCAGCTACGGACCTGGCTGGAGACCTGGCTTGCAACCTGATTATGTTGCCCTGGCTGGGAATGAAACCAGCAACCTCTGGGTTTGCAGGCCGGCACCTTATTCATTGTGCCACCAACCAGGGCCTCCTGGCCCATATTTTAATTTGGTTGTTTGTCTTCCTGGTATTGAGTCAAGAGTTCTTCATATATTTTTATGATTAAAGTTTTGCCCAATGTATGATTGGTAAATATGTTCCCTCATACAGTTGGTTCTTTTTTCATTATCATGACTGTTTCATTAGCCATTTTGAAACTTTTTGATTTGATGTAGTCCCATTTGTTTATTTTTTTCCTTATTTCTCTTGCCCTAGAAAATACATTGGTAAGAATATTGATATGTGAGATGTCTGAAATTTTACTGCCTAGGTATTCTACTAGTACTTTGATGGTATCACAACTTATATTTAAGTTGTTTATCCATTTTAAATTTATTCTGGTGTATGGTGTAAGTTGGTGGTTTAGTTTCTTTCTTTCCTTTTTTTTTCTTTTGCATGTACGAGTCCAGTTCCTTCAACACCATTTACTGAAGAGACTGTTTTTATTCGATTGTATGCTCATGTCCACTTTGTCAAATATTAATTGACTATAGAGACATGGGTTTATTTCTGGGCTCTGTATTCTCTTCCATTGATCTATGTGTCCGTTCTTATGGCAGTTCCAAACTGTCTTGATTACTTTGGCCTTGTAATATAGTTTATTGTCAAGTATTGTGATATCTCCAACTTTATTCCACTCAGGATTGCTGAGGTTTGTGGGGTCTTTTGTGGTTCCATTTAAAATTTTGGAATATTCGTTCTGGACATGTGAAATATGACACTGGTCTTTCTTTTTTAAAGATTTTATTTATTATTTTCAGAGAGAGAGGAAAGGAGGGAGGCAGAGAGGGAGAGAGACATCAATGTATGGTTGCCTTTCACCTGCCTCCAGCTAAGGACCTGTCTGGAGACCTGGCTTGCAACCTGGTTATGTGTGCCCTGGCTGGGGATTCAAACCAGTGACCTTTGGTTTTGCAGGCTGGCGCCTTATCCACTAAGCCACCAGCCAGGGCTGCTGCTGGTCTTTTAATTGGAATTGTGTTGAATCTATAGATTACTCTGGGTGGTATGGCCATTTTAATGATGTTAGTTCTTACAATCCATGAACAGGATATATACTTCCATTTATTTGTATCTTCCTTAATTTATTTCTTTAGTGTCCTATAGTTTTCCAAGTACATACCTTTTACCACCTTGGTTAAATTTTTAAAAAGATTTTATTTATTTTTTTTAGAGAGAGGGGAGGGAAGGGAGACAGAGGGGAACATTACTGTGTGGTTTCCCCTCATGCACTCCCAACTAGGGTCCTGGCCCACAACCCAGACATGTGTTCTGACTGGAAATTGCACTGGTGACCCTTTGCTTCACAGGCCAATGCTCAGTCCACTGAAGCACACCAGCCAGGGCTCCACCTTGATTGAATTTATTTCTAAGTACTCAATTTTTCTTGTTGCTATAATGAATGTTTTTTTTTTCTCAGTTTCACTTTCTGATATGTTATTGTTGGTGTACAAAAATGCCATCAATTTCTTTTTATTTTATTTTATTTATTTATTTTTAAAAAGGCTATTCCTTTATTTTTTTTTTAAAGATTTTTAAAATTTCATTATTGTTAGAAAGAGAGAAGGGAGAGAGGCAGAGAAAGAGAGAGACATCAATGTATGGTTGCGTTTCACCTGCCTTCAGCCACAGACCTGATTGGAGACCTGATTTGCAACCTGGTTATGTGCCCTAGCTGGGGAATCGAACCTGCGACCTTTGGGTTCGCAGGCCGGTGCCTTATCCACTGTGCCACCAGCTGGGGCTCTTTTTATTTTAACTATTTATTTATTTATTATTTTTTAGAGAGAGGGGAAGGGAGAGAGGCAGAGAGGGAGAAGGACATCAATGTATGGTTGCCTTTCACCTTCTTTCAGCTACAGACCTGGATGGAGACCTGGATGGAGACCTGGCTTGCAACCTGGTTGTGTGCCCTGACTGGGGAATTGAACCAGTGACCTTTGGGTTTGCAGGTCGGCACCATATCCACTGTGCCACCAGCCAGGGATGCCATCAATTTGTTAATATTAACTTTGTATCCTGCTACTTTGTGTAATTAGATTATGGTTGACTAGATTTTGATGGAGAATATAGGGTATTCTATGTACATTATCATGTTGTCTGTGAATAATGACATTTTTACTTTTTTTGTTTCCAATTTGGATGCTTTTATTTTTTCTTGTCTAATTACTGTGACTAGAACTATCAGTACTATGTTGAATAGCAGTGGTCAAAGTGGAGACCCTTATCTTGTTCATGATCTTAAGGGAAACAGTTTTAATTTTTGCCCATTGAATATGATCTTGGTAGTAGGTTTCTCATATACGACCTTTGTTATGTTAAGGTATGCTCCCTCTATACCCACTTTGTTAAGTATTTTTATCAAAAATGGGTACTGGATTTTATCAAATGTTTTTCAACATCTATTGATATGGATATAATCATGTGATTTTTGTCTTTTATTTTGCTTATGTGCTGTATTATGTTTATTGATTTGCAAATGGTATACCATCTTAGCATCCCTGGGGTAAATCCCACTGATCATGGTGTATGATCTTTTTACTGTATTGCTAGATCTAGATTGCCAATACTTCTTTAGGATTTTAGCATCTATGTTTGTCAGATATATTTGCCTTTAGTTTTCTTCCTTTGTTGTGTCTTTACTTGGCTTTGGATTGAGAGTGGTATGGCCTTGTAAAAAGAGTTTGGGAATTCTCCTTCTTGAGTTGTTTGGAATAGTTTGAAAAGGATGGGTATTAGTTCTTTGAACGTTTGGTAAAGTTCACTGTGAAGCCATCCATCAAGGGCTTCTGTGTGCAGGACTTTAAACATTACTATTGCTTCAATCTTGCTAATAGTTATCAGTCTATTCAAGTGTTCTACCTCTTCTTGATTCAGTTTTGGGGGACTGTATATACTCACAAATTTGTCCATTTTGCCTAGGTTGTTCAGATTCTTGACATATAGTTATTCACAGTAAAGTTGTACAATCCTTTTTATTTTGGTGTTATTAGTTATTGCTTCTCTTTCATTTCTGATTTTATTTATTTGGGTCCTTTCTCTATTTTCTGAACAAGTCTAGTTAATGTTTCATCAATTTTGTTTAATTTTTCAAAGAACTAGTGTTTGGATTCACTGATACTTTGAATTGAGAGTTTAGTCTCTGTCATTTAATTCAGCTCTGATCTTGATCATTTCTCTCCTTTTACCTGTTCTGGGCTTTATTATTGTTCCTATAGTTCTTGTAGATGTAGGGTTAGATTGTTTATTTGAGATTTTTCTATCTTCCTTAGGTAGGCCCATGGACTTTCCTCTCAGATCTACCTTCATTCTTTCCCATAGGTTTTGGGTTGTTGTGTGTTTTTTCATTTGTTTCCAGATTATTTTTATTTATCTCCTTATCTCATTTATTATTTAATAACATGTTACTCAGTCTCCATGTATTTAAATGTTTTTAAGGTTTTTACCTTAAGGTTGAATTCTAGTTTTAAGCCATTGTAATCCAAGAATATGCTTGATATGATTTCAACTTTATTGAATGTGGTAAGGCTTAGTTTATGTCCTACTACCTTGTCTATCCTTGAAAATATTTCATGTGCATTTGATAAGAATATATAATTTGCTTCTTTGGAGAGAAATGTTTTGTCAATATCAATTAAGTCCATTTTATCTAGAGTGTTGCCCAATGCCACAATACCCTTGCTGATTCTTTGTTTGGAAGATCTATCTATTGTTGACAGTGGAGTTTTAAAATTTCATACAATGAACATATTGTTGTTGATCTGCTTCTTAAAGTCCTCCAAGATTTTCCTTATGTATTTGGGTGCTCTTGTAAGATCTTTCCCCAAAATATTGACCCAATGTTAATATAATTAAAACAGTTTCTGTGGCTGATACTTTTGGAACAGAACTCCATGTGTTGGGTGCATATATGGTTCCCAAAACCTCTTGTGGGACAACTCCCTTAAGTATTTTGTAGTGACCTCTGTGTCTCTTGTTATGGCCTTTTGTGTGTGTGTGTGTGTGTGTGTGTGTGTGTGTTTTCTGATATAAATGTTGTTACCACACTTTTTATTCAAGTACATTTGTTTGAAATATTTATTCCATCCCTTCATTTTCAGCCTGTGTACATCTTTTGTTCTGAGGTGGGTCCATTGTAGAAAACATATATATGAATCATGTTTTCTTATCCACACAACTACCCTATGTCTTTTGATTGCAGTATTTCACCCCATTTACACTTATAGTTATTATTAATAGATATTTGTTCATTGCCATTTTTTCCTTTGTACTGGAGCTCCCCTCTCTTTCTCTTTCTCTTCTTAAAGCAGTCCCTTTGGCATCCCTTGCATGGCTGACATGGTGTAGATGGACTGTTTTAGCCTTCTTTCACCTGGGAAACTCTTTGTTTTATCTTCCTTTTAGAATGAGAGTATCGCTGGATAGAGTATTCTTGGTTGTAGGTCATTGCTTTTCATCACTTGGCATATTTTATGCCAATTCCTTGTGGCTTGCAGTCTTTCTGTTGCAAAATCAGCTGAGCCTTATTGGAGTACTCTTTTATGTTAATTGCTATTTCTCCCTTGATGCCTTTAAGATTCTTTGTCATTAAATTTTGCCATTTCAATTGTGTCTTGCAGTAGACCTACTTGGGTTCATCTTGATTGGGACCCTCTGTGCTTCCTGAACTTGTATAAAGTTTTCCCTTATCAAGTTCAGGATGTTTTCCGTCATTATTTTTTCAAACAACTTTTATTTCCATTGTTACTTTTCTTCTCTTTCTGATATCACTATAATGCAAATGTTACATTTCTTGTTGTTCTGAAGCTCCCTTAATGTATTCTCACTCTTTCTGAGTCTTTTTTTTCCCCTTCATTTTGTTGCTCTGATTGGGTCTTATTTTCTACCTTGTCTTCCAACCCCCTGATTTGGTCCTTCACTTCATCTAGCCTGTGTTTAATTTCTTGTGGTGCGTTCTTCATTTCAGTTAGTGTTTTCTTCATTTCTTCCTGGTTCTTATGCATAATTTCTTTGTGCTTTTTCATGCTATTGTAGTTTCCACTAAGTTGCTTGTAGCTCCCATAAAGTTTCTTGTAGTTCTCACTGATGTCCTTGAACATCCTTATAACAATTATTTTGAACTCTATGACTGATTGATTGCTTGCCTCAATTTTATTTATCACTCTTTCTGGGGATTCCTCCTTTCCTCTTACTAAGGGTTATTTCTTTTTCTCCCCATTTTAGATGACTCTTTTTATTTGTTTCTGCAGTTCAGATTGCTCTGCTTTGGCTGCCTGTCTTCTGGGGGTGGTCTTCTGTGGTGGAAATTCTGGGAACTCAGTGGAGCACTCTCTTTGATCTTCTCATCTGGATGTTCTAGTGATGCCCTTTATGTAGTTTATGAGGTATCTCTTGTTGTACTTGGATTTTAATTTTTGATGGCTCATTCATTGGTGGGTTCTTCTCTTCGGCTGTCTAAGAGTCACAACCCTCACCACATCTTGTGACCTATTGTGCAGGTACTGACAAAACAAAGCAGAACTGCCTGGAAAACCAAACCCACACCTGGAAAAACCCCTACCACATCAACAATATGTACAGAAAATGAACAAAGGTTCATAAAGGTGGAAAGAGATTAAGAATGTTATAAGGTAGAAAAAAGAATATGACATGAGTAAAGGAAAGAAAAATAATTTTGAAAAGGAAGAGGGGGAAGAAATAATGAGTAGGAAACAGAAACAAGGCAAAGAAAAGAGAAAATATTATTTAAAATGTAAGTTAAAAAATGAAGGTAGATGGCAAAATGGACTAGTAAAAGGAAATAGATGGAAGATGGCAGACAAGTAGGTAGAGGCAGAGTCTACTTGCTCTTGCACCCAGCTTGGATACTTGGCTGAGCTTTTGAAAAATAAACTGAGCATTCAATGGAATCTTAACAAATATGTAGTTTGAGAACCAAGGAGTATAGAAGACACTTCACAACAGGTGGTAGGGAGATTTTATAGGTGGACTTGGAAATACCCTGGGTGTGGTGCTTTCAGCCCTGGCACCCTTAGCACTGCATGATGGAGAGTCTGGTCTGAGATCAAAGTTTTGCAGCTCCCTTCCATCTCAGGGCAGGGAATCCCCAGGTCCTGGACAGGAGTGACTTGGGTACACAAAGTTGGGGAGATGAAGGCTACACACACACACACACACACACACACACACACACACACACACAGAGTAGCCAACAAATCCATGGCTGCAATAGCAACTGTTAACAGGGAGAGAGCTAGGGAGACAGAGGGGTACTATATGCATCTGGGTGTGGTGGAGGAGATTGACCATGGCCAGCCATGACTGTGAGAGACTCTTGACTTTTTGGATAGGTGTGTAGGGAAAGCTGGACATTGACTCAGTGCTTCAGTGGGAGAGCCCAGAGAGGCTTTTTAAAAGGAGAGCTGAGGCATGCTGGGCAGGGACCCCATACACATATGCCCTGCCAACAAGGGTGAAAAAACTGAGGGTACAATTTTCTCCCATTAATTGCAGCTGGGCAGATTTATCAGAAAGGTGCACATAAAGGGGATTTCTTGGCCACAGCCTGGTGCAGCTGCATAGAGAGTGCTGACTTCCATATGCTATAAGGGCTGGGAACTGTGCACCTGAGAGTGTTTGTTTAATTAATTAATTAAAATTTTTACTGTTGTTCTATTACAGTTGTCCCAATTTTCCCCTGTTATTCTCCATTGCCCTGCCCCCCTCTATGGATCCCCCTTCCCTGGAGGAATCTTCAGGGAGGGAAGGTCACACCCAGTTCCCACCTCCTGCAGGAGCTAGTAAGGAAGACCTGCAGGAGGCTGGGCAGGCTCAAGAATCCTGAAGGGCACACTTATGCAAGAGAAAGACAGCAAATGGAATGCCTGGAGGTCCACTTTGAACTTCTTACAGGGAGACAAAATACACTGTTCCTAGGGCCCTATTTCCCTCACTGAAGCAGGGAAATCAGAAAGCTATGCAACAAGGGGATTCAGCATCTTGCTCAGCCTTGGACAAGCTCACACACTCAACACTGGGCAGGAAAGAGCTGACCCTTTTACATAGATTTCCACCCTACCTTGAAGTGGAAAGCTATTTAATCAGAAACTACACATTATTGAAAAGAAGCTGAGACAGACCAAGACAGGTGGTTCAGGGGCAGGGGGAACACACTCACAATTTCCCCAGAAGACTTAAGATTGCCTTCCTGGGGAGATCTAGGAGCTCCACCCTCTGGATCACAACAAAAGCCCCTCTAGAGGCAGGGGAAGATGATATATGTAGTGTCAGAAGTTGGATAACCCACCCCTGGGACCTTGAGTTGATTAAAAAAACAGAGGCAGATCCAGAAAGAGAAGTCAGAAGGTGAACTCCAAAAAGCTGTGGTAAATTTCAACTTACTCTAATTCAGAATCTGTTTTTATTTCTTCTTTTTTTTTTTTTTTCCTTTTCTCCTTTCACATAGCCTCTTAATGTTCCTTTTTTTTTTTTTTTTGCTTCAATTGTATTTCAACTAATTCACTTCTCTTTGTCCTTTGTTTTTTATTCTTTTTATTCAGATTTTGTATTGTCAGAGTATAGAGGCAGCCAGGATGGAATGTGTTAATGAACCTGGACAGAACTACAGAATATGCAGGAACCTACTTGCAAAAAAACTTACCTATATGTATTGATAGTTAGCAAGGCATAATGCCCTAATCAGACATCTGATCCACATCTACTGTGACTTGGAAGATTAAAAATTCACTGACAGAATCCTTGCTGGGACTCATACAGGCCTGCAAGGGCCAGGAGTCTCCATTCCCCTCCTTCATGGGCCATCCAGGTGATCTGGGAGTAGCCCTTCCCCTTCAACCCCCAATAATCCTGCTTCCTGCTCCCACATTGGTCTCCAGGTGATCTTTCACAGCAAGGCTGCTCTGACATAAATTATTTTTTAATTTTATTCTTATTTCAGATCTCGCATTGCACCTTTCCATTGTCTTACTCCATTTTGCCTTCTTCTTGCCCTTTCTTATTGTTAGTTTTTATTCTTTGCTCTTACTGTTTCTCCTCCCTCTATCTTCTCAAAAGGATTCTTCCTTTCTTTAGTCATATCACATTTTCCTCCTCTTATAGTATTCTTATTTCCTTTCTACCTTTATAAATTGTGGCTTACTTGACATGGATATTATGATTATTGCTGTTCTTCTTCAATGGTATTCCTATTTTCATTATTCTTTGTAATTCAAATCTCATAGGTTACTCTCCCCTTGTCTTACTCAATTTTGCTTTCTCCCTGCCCATGCTCATGTGAGTTAAGAAATTTATTTTAATTTTTCTCTTTCTTAACCTGGATTCTATTTCTTACTATTAGTTTTTCTCCCCTTATCCTTTCAAAACCATTTTTCTTTACTATATACAACTCACATTTTCTTTCCTCTATATTTTTATTCCCTTTCCACCTTTATTAATCTTTACTCCACCATAATTGTTATTCACCTTGCTGTACTTTTTCAGCAATTTTGTTCCCTTTGGTTTACTACCTTTTACATTTTATTTCAAACCTCATAGTGTACACTTCCATTTTTACTCAATTTCCCATCACTCTTCCCTTTTAGTTATGTTTTAAATTTTACTCTCACTTTCTTCACCTCATTTCTTTTTCCTACTCTTAATATTTCTCCTCCTTCTTCCCACTCAAAATCATTTTTCTCTTATTTAGCCATCTCATATTCCCTTTTACTTTTCTTATAATATTCTTAATCTTTCTCCACATCTATTTACCTTTGCTCGATTGCTGTCATATTGCTGATACTGTAGTGGGTTTTTTTTTTTTCTGTCAGGGGTCTGGTTTTCTGGTAATTTTGCTTTGTTAACCAGCACCTGTACATCAGCATACAAGATGTGGCAGGGGTGGTGAATCCCAGTCAGATGGCTGGAAGGGAAACTCAACAATGAATGAGCCACCAATAATCAAAGCCCAACTACAACAAGGCAGCCTGCATAAATTGAATAAAGGTCAACCATAGAACATCCAGATCAAGAGATCAAAGGGACTTCACCACTGAGTCCCACAGGTCTCCTAACACAGAATATAACACCATGAGGATAGGGAGGCAAAGCAGACCAATCCAATACACAGAAACAAACAAGTAGACCAAATGAAAACATGGAGACAAAGAAACAACCCCCAATCAAAAGGAAAGGAGAAATTCCAAGAAAGAGAGCTAAAATAAATTAAGAAAAGTAAATTATCAGACATCAAGTTCAAAATAATGGTGATAAGGACACTTAAGGAGCTCAGTGGGAAATACAAAGAACTCCAGGGAAGCTACATGGCACTCACTGCAAACTACACCAGCATGAGAGCCAGGAGTAAATAAAGAACACAGTAGAAGGAATTAAAAGCACATTAGATTAAGCAGAGGATTGAATTAGTGAGCTGAAGGACAAAGAAGAAAAAAAATTCCCAGACAGAGCAACAAAATGTAAAAAGACCCTACAAGAATAAAGAGGGGTTAAGGGAGCTGCAGGATAACATGAAACATAATGATATCCATATCATAGAGATACCAGAAGTAGAAGAAGAGCAAAGGATAGAATACCTTTTTGAAAAAGTAACGACATACATTATTTGCAGATGATATGATAGTGTACATACAAAACCTGATGGGCTCCACCAAAAATTTACTCAACCTAATAAGCAAATTTAGCAAAATAGCTGGATATAAAGTCAATATCCAGAAATCAAAAGCATTTTTGTATACCAATAATGAAACAACAGAAATAGAAGTGAGAAAACAAATCCCATTTACCATAGCAACAACAACAACAAAAAAAAGTACGTAGGAATCAACTTAACTAATGAAGAAAGAAATCAAGGAAGACACAAATAAATGGAAGCACATACCATGTTCGTGGATGGAAAGAATTAACATCATTAAAATGTCCATACTACCCAAAGCAACCTACATATTCAATGCAATCCCAATTAAAATACCAATGACAGACTTCACAGAAATAGAAAAAATACTTCAAAACTCTATATGGAGCCAAAAACGCCCATGAATAGCCACCACAATCTTGAGAAAGAAGAACAAGGTAGGAGGAATCACAATCCCGGACTTCAAACAATACTACAAGGCTACTGTCATCAAAACAGCCTGGTACTGGTATCGGAATAGACATAAAGATCAATGGAACAGAACAGAGAGACCAGAAATTAACCCAGGACTCTATGGTCAACTAATATTTGACAAAGGGGGAAGGAACATCAAATGGAGTAAAAACAGTCTCTTCAACAAATGGTGTTGCGAGAACTGGACAGCAACATGCAAAAAGATAAAACTAGACCACCAACTTACACCATACTCTAAAATAAACTCAAGATGGATAAAGGATTTAAACATAAGCAGTGCCAGCATAAAGGTCCTGGAGAAAAATATACGTAGTATTTTTTGGATATCCTACACAGAAATATGTTAACTGATACTTCACCAAGGGCAAAGGAAATAAAAGAACAAATCAACAAATGGGACTATATCAAATTAAAAAGGTTCTGTTCAGCTAAAGAAAATATCAGCAAAATTCAAAGGGAACCAACTGTATGGGAAAACATAATTGCCAATAATACCTCAGACAAGGGTCTGATCTCCCGAATATATAAAGAACTAATGCGACTCAACACCAGGGAGACAGACAGCCCAATGAAAAAATGGGCAAAGGACCTGAACAGACAACTCACTGAGAAAGATATACAAAGGGCCCAGAGGCATATGAAAGAATGCTCAACATCACTAGTCATCAGAGAGATGCAAATTAAAACCACAATAAGATACCACCTCACACCTGTCAGAATGGCAATCATCAGCAAATCAACAAACAACAAGCGTTGGCGAGGATGTGCGGCACAGGGAACCCTCATGCACTGTTGGTGGGAATGTAGGCTGGTGTAGCCACTGTGGAAAACAGTATGACATTTCCTTAAAAAACTAAAAATGGACCTGCCTTTTGATCCAGCAATTCCACTACTTGGACTATACCCAAAGAATCCTGAAACACCAATTCATAAGAACCTATGTACACCAATGTTCATAGCAACACTATTTACAATAGCCAAGTGCTGGAAACAGCTTAAGTGCCCATCAGTGGATGATTGGATCAAAAAACTTTGGTACATTTTCACAATGGAATCCTATACAGCAGAAAGAAAGAAGGAACTCCTACCCTTTGCAACAACGTGGATGGAACTGGAGAATATTATGCTTAGTGAAATAAGCCAGTCAGTGAAGGACAAATATCATATGATCTCACCCATTACAGGACAATAATGAACAAAACTAACAACAAGCAAAACAGAACCAAATATATGAATACAGTGAATAGGTC
>PVIW01009463.1:0-51755 GCA_004026585.1 Noctilio leporinus
ATAAAGTACCTAGGAATCAACTTAACTAAGGAGGTAAAAGACCTGTACTCAGAAAACTACAGAACAATGAAGAAAGAAATCAAGGAAGATACAAATAAATGGAAGCATATACCATGTTTGTGGATGGGAAGAATTAACATCATTAAAATGTCCATACTACCCAAAGCAATCTACAGATTCAATGCAATCCCAATTAAAACACCAATGACAGACTTCACACAAATAGATAAAATACTTCAAAAATTTATATGGAGTCAAAAACGCCCATGAATAGCCACCGCAATCTTGAGAAAGAAGAACAAAGTAGGAGGAATCACAATACTGGACTTCAAACCATACTACAAGGCTACTATCATCAAAACAGCCTGGTACTGGCATAAGAACAGACATATAGATCAATGGAACAGAATAGAGAGCCCAGAAAGTAACCCAGGACTCTATGGTCAACTCATATTTGACAAAGGGGGAAGGAATATCCAATGGAGTAAAAACAGTCTCTTCAACAAATGGTGTTGGGAGAACTGGACAGCAACATGTAAAAAGATAAAACTAGACCCCCAACTTACACCATACACCAAAATAAACTCAAGATGGATAAAGGATTTAAACATACGCAGTGCCACCATAAAGGTCCTGGAGAAAAATATAGGCAGTAAACTTTCAGATATCCCACGCAAAAATATGTTTACTGATACTTCACCAAGGGCAAAGGAAATCAAAGAACGAATCAACAAATGGGACTATATCAAATTGAAAAGTTTCTGTTCAGCTCAACAAAATATCAGCAAAATTCAAAGGGAACCAACTGTATGGGAAAACATTATTGCCAATGATACCTCAGACAAGGGCTTGATCTCCAAAATATATAAAGAACTAATGGAACTCAACACCAGGAAGACAGACAGCTCTATTAAAAAATGGGCAAAGGACCTGAACAGACAACTCACTGAGGAAGATATACAAAGGGCCCAGAGGCATATGAAAGAATGCTCAACATCACTAGTCATCAGAGAGATACAAATTAAAACCACCATAAGATACCACCTCACCCCTGTCAGAACGGCAATCATCAGCAAATCAACAAACAACAAGTGTTGGCGAGGATGCGGGGCAAAGGGAACCCTCATTCACTCTTGGTGGGAATGCAGGCTGGTGCAGCCACTGTGGAAAACAGTATGGGGTTTCATTAAAAAACTGAAAATGGAACTGCCTTTTGATCCAGCAATTCCACTCCTTGGACTATACCCAAAGAATCCTGAAACACCAATTCAGAAGAACCTATGTACACCCATGTTCATAGCGGCACTATTTACAATAGCCAAGTGCTGGAAACAGCCTAAGTGCCCATCATTGGATGATTGGATGAAAAATCTTTGGTACATTTACATAATGGGATACTACACAGCAGAAATAAAGAAGGAACTGTTACCCTTTGCAACAACATGGATGGTACTAGAAAGTATTATGGTTAGTGAAATAAGCCAGTCAGTGAAAGACAAATACTGTATGATCTCACCCATTTCAGGACAATAATGAACTAAACAATGAATAAGCAAAACAGAACCAGATATATGAATACAGTGAAAAGACCTTCAGTGGTTAGGGGGAGGGGGGCGGGGGGAGGAAGAGGCAAAGAAGGGGAGCAGTTTACTGAAGACACTAGTATGGAAGACCATGGACATGGACAACAAACGGGTTTACTTTGTGGGGGAGTGGGTGGGTGGAGAAGGGGACAGAGGGGAGCAAAAAGGGGATGGATGTAATACAACAATGATAAAATTAAATTTAAAAAAATTAATAAATAGGTTTAAGGCTTTGTAGGTTCAATGGAATTGGCCTTCCCCATCCACCCATGACGGAAAACTGATCATGGGGTCCCTGTCAGAAGGACTGTGTATTGTTTTATTTTTTAGAACATTTCATTTATTATTTTTAGAGACAGGGGAAGGAAGAGAGGCAGAAAGGGAGAGGGACATCAATCTATGATCCTGCCTCCAGCTATGGACCTTGCTGGAGACCTGGCTTGAAACCTGGTTATATGCCCTGGCTGGGAACCGTAGAAATACTGATTTTTAAATCATTGACCATGTATCTAATCATTTTGGCAAATTTATATAATAACTCTAACAGATCATTAATGTAATCAGTAATGTAATAAGTAAACTATGACAATATTTTTACTTTCTTTTTTTAAAGATTTTATTTCATTCATTATTTTTAGAAAGAGGGGAAGGGAGAGAGGCAGAGAGGGAGAGAGACATCAATGTATGGTTGCCTTTCACCTGCCTCCAGCCACAGACCTGCCTGGAGACCTGGTTTGCAACCTGGTTATGTGCCCTGGCTTGGGAATCGAACCTGCAACATTTGGGTTCACAGGCCGGTGCCTTATCCACTGTGCTACCAGTACTTTTACTTTCTTTTGAAGAGCTATACCATTTATTTGTTATTGCATTAACTCAGATCTATAGTAGAACTGAACTGATGGAAGTGTGTATTCTTGTTCATAGCACCATTTACATAAAGTTTAATGCATTTCTCTCCTTTTCCAATTATGAATGTATCCTTCTATTTTTATTATTTCAAGTATTTTTTAACAAGAATGGAAGTGTAAGGGGATAATGGGATGTTTCCTACTATCTCAAAATTTGGCTTAAGAGGCCAAATGATAGTTCTCAATGATAAGAACTACAATACATAAACTCTCACTCTAAAATGGAGGACAAAACACTCATGCTAGATTGATAAAAGACAGCTTCCCTATCATGCATTTCCTGCCACTGAAAATAAAACAAAACAAAACAGACTAGAAATAGAAGTAAATTCATAAACAGAGAGATTGTTAGATCTTTATACCTCAGTCAAAACAAAGGCAAGAGGTCTCCAAGAAAAGAAGACTGACATCTAAATCTTTGGCTAGATATGTACTGAAATAAAGAAACTCTTAAGCCCATCTTCAATCTAGCCACCAGAATTCAATGCAATGTGGAAGTTCTTGGGAGAATGTGATGCATACCCCTGAGTGTTTAGGGCATATGTGAACACAGATACTGGCCCCATCCTGGAGAATTCTGAAAGCAAGAGGTTGAATAGAACTGTCAGTATAGTAGAACAAGGTCAGAAGTTAGGCAAGTTGCACTTCTATCACTGTTCTATTGGTCTCCCATTAGCCAAATAGATGCTGCCAAAGGCCAAAAAGCTGCCTTCTGAAGTTAGGGCACTCAGTAACAACAGGCTACAAAAGCAAGAAAGAGCAAGGTGGAGACTGCAAGAGGTGCCTGGAGTGTACACCATGTCCACAACAGAGAAGTGGATCACAATGACATATCCACAGCAGTCTCTAAAAACCTTTCTAAATGCACAACTCTAAAGTCCACCCCTGGACACCTGTCACAAGAGGGCACCGGCAGCTGGATACAATACCACAGTCCTACTTGTATAAACTGTTTATTTTCCTTCTGATTGTCCCTCCAATCAGAAGCTAAAAGCAGAAAGCAGGAAAAAAAAAAAAAAAAAAAAAAAAAAAAGTGAAAAAACAGATCACACTTTTCTTCTCCACTACATGATCCTTGAGCCAACTCAGGTCTGAGTTGAGAGAAGCTTTCGTCTGGATGTAAAGCTTATAGCTAAAAATAACCTCTGGTCAAGAGGCAGGGAATGGCCCTGACCAGGTAGGTAGGTTAGAGTGTTGTGCCAATATGCCAAGGATGTGGGTCCAATCCCTTGTCAGGGTACATAGAAGGGTCAACCAATGAATGCATAAATAAGTGGAACAACAAAATGATCTCACTTCTCCCTCATTAAAAAGACAATAAATTAAAAAAAAAAAAGGTGCAGGAAAAAAGATCCAACATGGCACGGCTAAAGTCAAGTGAGAGAAAAATTAAGCTAGTGCCCATTTTTATGCTATCATGTACAGTCCATTATCAGTTGTATGAGTCCAGTGGCACCATCTACTCTGTTATTCAAGGCAGAATCTATAATCATTCTGGATTCATCCCTTCCCTAAGATCCCAATGTCAGTCATTAGGTGTTAAAACTCTCAATACATCTCTCTAGCCCCTCAGCTACTAGTCTGGCTCACAAGTACTACAATAATCTGACTTAATGATTCTCCCTACCTTGGCCTATACTTTGGAATTTTTAAATATTAAATCTAATTCCTAGGCCTGGCTTAGAGACTCTGATTTAAATGGGGTCCAGTTAGGGCCCAGCATTAGTTGTTACAAGAGGTCCCCAGGTGCTCTGAAGTGTAGTCAAGGTTCAGAGTCTCTAACATTAACTGGTCTCTCTCAGAATCCAGGTTTACCTCCCTGCAAACTATCTTTCATATGTCATTTTTGTTTTTAAAAGATTTTATTTATTTATATTCAGAGAGAGGGAGGGAGAAAAGAAAGGGAGGGAAACATCAATGTGAGGTTGCCTTTTGTGTACCCCCAGACAGGGACCTGGCCTGCAATCCACACGTGCTCTGACTGGGAATCAAACCAGCAACCTTTCAGTTCACAGGCTGGCACTCAGTTCACTGAGCCACACCTGCCAGGACCATAATGCCATCTTTCTAAAAATGCAAACCTCGTATTATCCTAGAGCAATGTTTTAGATTACTTACAGAGCTTTCATAAAGTCCTATTCCAGGCAGTCTTCTGGTCAAGACGGTGGTATAGGCAAACATGGATCGCCTCTTCACACAACCACATCAATATGACAACCAAAATATAGAACAACCATCACTCAGAACTGTCAGGAGTTAAGCTGAACGGAAGCCTGACAACCATGGAATTAAAGAAACCACGTCCATTCAGACTGATAGGAGAGGTGGAGATGCAGAAAGGGCTGGCCCCACACCTGTGGGTGGTGTTTAAAAATTTGAGAGGGATATTTCAGAAGCAAGGAACTCAGCCCAGAGTTCTTGTGCCATAACTTCTGGCTGCAAAAACCAGCTGGGATTGGCTGCTGGAGCCCCAAGCAGCTCCTCTTAAAGAACCCACATATGGGCTCACCTATTCAGATTCACTCCCTCTGAGATCCAGCGCCGGGGTAACAGTTTGAAAGGCATCAGTGGCATATGGGGAGAAATGAAAATATCTGGCATTAATGTGAGTAGAGGCCATTCTCCCTTTTCCAAACCCTCCCATTACAGAGCCACAAAGCCAGCAAGCAGGTGCCATATCTGAGAGTCCAGCAACCTGGCTAACACTGACCCATCTTAAGAGATTCCCAAGACTCGGCCCCACTCAACTTATGCTACCCAAGCTGCTTTTCTATACAAATGGTTGATCTCGGCTCTTTCTGCACAACTTCCTAAATCCTCTCAAACAAGCAACAGCTGCCTCGATGAGCCCCAAGTCTGGCACTAGCAGCAGCCAGCCTAGATTCACACCTTGGTTTCACCTGGGAATCTCCAAGCCCAGCACAAGTAGCAGCATCTCAGACTGATTTAAAGGTCAGGCAGGGTGTCCTGGGCAAAACACAGGTGGGGGCTGATGTTAATCTGCACCACCCGGGAAACCCGAGCTAGTGCTCCCAGTGGACAACTACAGACCACACTGGAGCACCACCACCCTGCCCCTGCTCAGCGCATCCTCCACAAAGGGCAGAGGTTGGCAGTCAGTGGTCATAGCCAGTCTCTGCAACTGACTGACCTCAGTAAATCCCTCCCACTGATCTGCCAATAGCAACAAGTTAACAGCTTGAAAGGTATCAGTGGCATACAGGGAGGAATTCAAGTGTATGGCATCAAGGACAGAGCTGGTGGACAGCTTTCTCCCAGACAGAAAGGTGGGCAGAGGCCACTGTCTCCTTTTTAAACCCTCTGCCCACAGAGCCACAGAACAGTAGGTGGATGCCATATCTGAGACTCCATCAACCTGGGTAACATTATGTGCCCAGTCGTGGAGATCCCCAGAGACTCCACACATCTTAAGGGCCCACCCAAACAATTAGCAATAACTTTTCCATATAAATGACTGGTCTAGACTCATGCTTTACAATTTGCTATATCCTCTCAAACAAGCAACATCCACCCTCAGGGTGCCCTCAGACCCCAAACCTCTTGCTAAGTGGACCCGGACCTGGCACTAGCAGCAGCCAGCCTAGATTCACGACTTGCCAGTGCCTGGGAACCTCTAAGTCCAGCATAAGTAGCAGCATCTCAGATTGCTTTATAGCTCGTGCAGGGTGGTCCCAGGCAGAATACAGGTGGGGGCTGACCTTGGCCTGTACACCCTGGAAACCTCAAGGCCTGCACACTAAGTGGATAGCTATAGACCACATCAGGGAAACACCACTCTGGCCCTGCATAGTTGATCCTCCATGAAGGGTACAGGTTGGTGGTCAGTGGACTGCCACTGACAGGCCTGGGTAAATCCCTCCTATTGACCTGCCAACAGCAATCAAGGCTGAACCACAAGAGGAGTGTGTACTCAGCCCACACAAAGGGTGCACCTTGATTATCCAACTTGGGTGATAGGGGAGGCTATGCACTGAACCTATAGGATACCTACTACATTAGGTCATGCTACCAAGACAGGGAGTCATAGCAGTTCTATCTAATACAAACAAAGAAACACAGGGTGGCTGACAAAATGAGGAGACAAAGAAAAATGGCTCAGATGAAAGAATAGATCAAAACTCCAGAAAAAGGCCCTGGCTGGTGTGGCTCAGTGGACTGGCGCCAACCTGTGAACCCAAAGGTCACTGGTTCAATTCCCAATCAGTGCACATAACCAGGTTGCAAGCCAGGTCTCCAGTCAAGTCCTTAGCTAGAGGCAGATGAAAGGCAACCATACATTGATGCTTCTCTCCTTTTCTTCTTCCTTCCTGTCCTCCTCTCTGAAAATAATAAATAAAATCTTAAAAAACAAAACAAAACAAAAAAAACTCCAGGAAAAAAACACTAAACAAAATGGAGATAAGCAATCTATCAGATGCAGAGTTCAAAACATTGGTTATAAGGATGCTCAAAGGAACTTAGCGAGGACCTCAACAACTAAAAAAAGATCCACTCAGAAACAAAGGGTACACTAATTGAAATGAACAATTTACAGGGAAACAATAGTAGAGTAGAAGAAGCCAAGCCCAAATGAATGATTTGACACATAAGGAAGCAAAAAAACAATCAGAACAAGAAGAGAAAAGAATCCAAAAAAAAAAATCAAGGATAGTATAACTCAGGGACAACTTGAAGCTTTCCAACATTCACATCATGGGGTACTAGAAGGAGAAGAGAAAAAGAAAGAAAGTGGAAATCTGTTTGAAAAAATAATGAAAAAACCTTCCCTAATTTGGTGAAGGAAATAGACAAGTCCAGGAAGACCGAGTCCTAAACAAGAAGGATGCAAAGAGGCCCACACGAAGATACACCATAAATAAAATGCCAAAAGTTAAAGGTAAAGAGAGAACCTTAAAGCAGCAAGAGAAAAGCAATTAGTTACCTACAAGGGAGTTCCAATTGGACTGCCAGCTGATTTCTCAAAATAAACTTTGCAGGCTAACAGGATTGGCAAGAAATATTCAAAGTTATGAAAAGTAGGGACCTATAGCCAAGATTGTTCTACCCAGCATAAATGTAATTCAGAATCAAAGGGCACATAAAGAGCTTCCTAGACAATAAAAAACCGTATGAGTTCATCATCACCAAACCATTGTAATATAACATGTCAAAGGGACTCATTTAAGAAAGATAAAAACTATGAACAATAAAATGGCAACAAATACATAGCTATCAACAATTGAATAAAACAAACTAAGCAAGCAAGAAGAACAGAGACAGCATCATGGATACAGAGAGTGTTTTAATCGATGTCAGATGGGAGGGGGATATTGGGGACTGAGTGAAGAAGTAAGGGGATTAAGTACAAGTAGGTAGTTACAGGCTAGTCATGGGGATGTCAAGTACAGCTTAAGAAATGGAATAGCCCAAGAACTTACACACATGACCTATGGACATGAACAATGGTGCAGGGACTGCCTGAGGGCATGGTGTTTACTGGATGGGGTGAGGGAAAGGGGGAAAAATCAGGACAACTGAAATAACATAATAAAATATAATTAAGAACACACACACAATTATGATTTCACGCCAAACTTTGGACCATTAATGCAGTCTCTCTGGCCCTGGCCAAATAACTCAATTGCTTAAAGCACAGACCTAATACACCAAGTTGCAGGTTCAATCTCTGATTAGGTGGAACAACAAATAGATGTTCTTTTCCTCTTCCTCTCTCTTTCTCTCTCCCCCTTCCACTATCAAATTAATATTTAAAAAAAGAGAAAAAACAAAACAAAAACAAAACCAGAGCCTCTGGTAGCTCTGTTGGTTATAGTGCTGTTCTGACATACCAGGGTTCAATCCCTGGTAAGGGCATACAAGAATCAATCGATGAATGCATAAATGCATAAGTTGAACAACAAATACAAGGTCTGTCCCAAAAGTACTGGTCATGCAAACTGTTACTATTATATTGACAATGACTTGATATTTTCAGGACAGACCTCACATATATTTCTCTCTCTAAAATCAGTCAATTAAAAAAATAAATTAGCCCTGCTTGGTGTGTGTGGCTCAGTGGATTGAGTGTCAGCCTGTGAACCTAAAGGTTGCTGGTTTGATTCCCAATCAAGGCACACGCCAGGTCTGGGGGCCAAGTCCCCAGTTGGGGGGTGTGTGAGAGGTAATCAATCAACGTTATCTCTCACACAACAATGCTTCCTTCACTCTTGTCCTCTCTTTCTAAAAATAAATAAAATCTTTAAAAAAACCAAACAATTAAAGAGCCTCTAGGGATGAGAACCAGGCAATGGTAGTTAAGCTACCTCACTGATTCCAATGTTCAGACAAGGCTGAAATGCACTGTCCTAGCAGCAATGGGAGGCAACAGAAAGTCTTTAAGAACAATAAAATTCAAACTCCTTTGACGATAATAAGACTTTCCATTAATTTTAGTACTCTCAGCTCTCACACTCCCAAAGCAACTTGGCTCCATGCAAGGGCTGCACTTTGGGACTTTAAGGTATTACTTCAATTCAGAAATCCTCCTCTGCTCACCTGCAGCTAAAACCCAAACCACCTTTAAAGTTATTATCTTTCAAGAATAGTCTCCTTTGTCTAGACCTTCTCTGACACACAAGAGCATGGCTCATCAATCTACCTATGAATCTTGATGATTCTGCACGGCAATTCTTAATAATTAAATCTAAGATTCCTACTAAACTACTTGAAATTAAAAGCATATTTGATTCATGCTTTTATCCCCAGTATCTATCACCATGCATAGCATATATAAGCACACAAATATCTGTTGAATTCCATTTAAGTAAATAATTATCTATATATATTATTATGCAGGTAGAATCCCATAGTAAGAGACCTATTTATACATTATATTCAGGTCTTATTAGAACAGGAACCAATACTTTGATTAAAAATAAAAAATGTTTGTTTCTTTTATCTGTGAACAGTAACAAATTAAGAAAAAGGCAAGTACAAAGGGCAGTATGTTTCTAGAATTACAAGGGTGGTACCTTACAAAATAATGATGCTTGGGTTTCCAACTGAATACATCCTTTAAAACATACCTTTTTCAAAACACTATGATGGTATAATCATACCATCATAAAACATCTTTTATGTTTTAGGAAAGTGAGCTAAGACTACTTACTTAACCTAAGAGTAAAATGATAGGTACTTTGCTACCTTAAAATGAAAACAAATAATGAAAAGCTTTCAAATGCTTTGAATAAAGTGCACATAAACTTAAAAACTCGAATAATATGGCTACCAGCAATTGATGGCAATTGTTAGTACTCTGGGTATTCTGTTACTCAGCAAAAGTTCAGCTCTCTGTAAAACCCAGGCCAGTCTTAAGTAGAAGACATAGTATTTTATCAAAAAGTTACATTTAACATTTTAGATTTCTATAGTCACTATACACATATATGACTTACTTAAAGACAGTAATTTTACACAAATATTAAAGAATAACTAAACACATAATGTACCTCATTGTAAAGTTTTGTTGTACCTATATGCATATAGGCCATGAAAATCATCTTAGTATGCAAATGATCACTAAATTACTATGTGTTTAGATTAAGTTTTTTATGTCATATATCCTTGATTATGAAATTAATCCAGTATTCACTGAATGCCTATTCAGTTGCCTGGGAATACAAATATATTAAAACTGAAGCATCCGAAATGACTAATAAAAAAATACAGGCATTAACCACAATACTTGGCACATATAGTTAATTTTTTTTTTTACCTTATTTGGTGATTTCAATGGTGAGATGGCTATTTTATTTGGCGTCTGTGTTGTAGAATTTAAAGTTGATCCAATAACACCACTTTCAGATATTGTTATGGTCTTTGATGGAGTCCCAGGAGCAGACTGTGAAAGAACCCTACCTGCAAATGAGAGGTAGCACATCAGCTTAACTTCTTAATAATAATAATAATAATAATAAATGTATGTGATGATAATTTACACTCACATGTTTACTATTTTATATGTAGTTACATATGACTTAAACATGCAGATGAGCCTCTAATGAATTATAATGGACCTGGGCGGAAAGGAACAACAGTGTTTCCTAGTAATGCTTGGTAACAATACCACTTTAAATGAAGCCCAAGAAAACACTTCTGCTCACATTATCATCAATCCTGTTAAATCTACAAAAAATAGGCTTAGAAAAACTGAGCAACATGCCCTGTGTAACACAGCTCCTGAAAGTTAGGACTTGAAGTCTTAAAACTTCAATCTCTGTTTTCTACTATACTATAGCTGTCTTACTATCTGAACTTAAGCCACAGGATACAGTTAAATCCACATTTATAAAACATATAGTTACGGGACTAACTTGTACACTATTAGGTTTAATACTGCCAAAAGGAAAATGAAATTCTTCCTGGCCAGATTCTAGTAAGAATAAAGAAATACTCTGTTCTCTTCTGGACAATACCGTTTAGGAACAGTACAGAAAAACCATAGTGTGCCTGGATGGTTAAGGGAATTAGAAATCATATCATGATGAGTTGAAATATTAGTAACTTTTATCCTAGGCAAGAGAGGAATAAAAAGGTGACATATCTCCCAAGACTTCAAAGACTGTGATAGTCATTAGTGCTACTCATAGCACTAATCTTTTCCATTCTGGGCACTTGGTAGAAATGAACTTCCTACCCCTATCCACTCCCTGTGGTTAGGTTAGGGACATGGGACTAGTTTTGGCCAATCAATTATGAGAAGGTGTGTCATTTCTTTGCCAGAATATTTACTGCCTGTGGAAGGCTTTCAATGCTGTCTCTGCCACATCTGAGATGATGGCTCCTGTCAGCCGGGGTCCTTGACAGATTCATGAGAAGAACACCCTTCTAATTCACAATGGACATGGAAACAATGATTAAGTATGGATGTTTTGAAATTGTGTTTCAAAAAAAACGTCTGAATTTAGAGACTGTTTGTTATGGCAGTAAAGCCAAAATTATCCTGATTGATCCAGGCTGTCATGTTGAAGAATCAGAATTATCAGCTGCATAGTACATTGCTGCATAGAAATAAAAAATGTTCAGTTCAGCACTAAGAAAAAAGTTTTAACAAAAATTTCCAGTTGAAATGACTGTTTCAACACAGTGAGTTTCTATTTTTAGTTACTGAAGTGTTTCAAGCAGATGCTGGATAGTCAAATCCACTGAGGGGTCTACTTGTTTTTTATTTGGATAGCACTTCTGATTATCTAAACTCCAAATCCCTTTTTATCCTGAGCTCTGCAAACAAATTCAAGCAAGTATGCAAGTTACACAATTTCACCTTGAAATAAATTTTCAAGGCATTTACATTCTACTGTTAGATGTTCACTTGAATCAAAAGAGATATATTCCAGAAAGCTACCAATGGAACAATTTGGAGCAGGAAGCTAGCACATCTGAGCGAGGACTAATTCTATAAGAGATTAATTCAATAGTGAGTATTTTCACATTGATGAAGTTTGCTCCACTGTAGCAAACTTGTGCCTTGGGAGTCCTAATAACAAGGACCACTCTCTGTATGTCACTTAACCACCTCAAAAGTCTTGTGCGGTGGTTGGTATCAGCATTTTACAGAAATAAGCAAGATGAACAGATACTGTATTTACCCAAGGTCAAAGAGAAAACCAATGTTAGATGACTAACACACAAGTCTCCCAACAGCTCCTTCCATACCACTATGCTGCTTCCATGATAAACAGGGTGCACACAATAAACTGGCAATAACATTGCATCTCCTTGTTTCATGTGCTCCTTATTAATTTTGAAAAACTATGTTTCTAGGGTTATAATTTAACATCATTGTTTGAGATATAAAGTATTAAATTCTGAGAGCAAATATCATATCAAAGGAATACGATGTTAGAGCAACCATAATTTCTGGACTGCATGAAGGGCCAACTGCTAAAGAAATTGCAGACTTCAATAATATCCCTTTAGGTATAACTGACAACGTGAAGAAGGAGGATGATGCTGATCCTGATGGCACCACACCGACAAGGAAAACACATAGAGTATGCAAGGATTGCACAAGTTCAGGTACTGTACACAGAATCCAGGAGAATATCAATAAAGATCCAGGAAAGTCAGTGTGCTCCATAGCAAGATAACTGTAGGTGTCGGATAGAATGGTTACAAGAATATTGCTGAAGATATCAGATATAGATCATATGTTTTAAGAAGAGGCCAGTTTATGACACAGCAAAGGAAAGGCGCTTTGAAAAAGCAAGGAAACCACTAACAAAATGAAAAAACCCCAAAGAAAAAAACCCCTCTAACTTTCTCCTCCAATGAAAAGAATTCTCAGCAGAACCAAAACAGTCAACAGAAGAAACAACAGGTGACTGAGAATCTTAGTGAAGTCCCAATTGTCATGAAAATGAAATTTCCTGCTACAGTGATGGTGTTAGGTGTTGTCAGCAATGAAGATATCATGACCTTACATTTTTTACCACAGGCTTGAAGCAGACTGCTGATGTTTACCTTGATGTTTTGAGAGAAATAGTTGTAAAATGGATGAAGCAAGTCACAAATGGACATCATTTTATCTTCCAACAAGATGGTGCACCAGCACGTCACTCCAAAAAGGTGCAAGAATTTCTCAGAATGTTCCTGAATGCTGGCCAGAGGAAATCTGGCCGCCTAGTTTATCAGATGCAAATCCTTTAGACCATTATGTATGCAGCGTTTGTGAGAGAGAAGTTAATAAACAACCTCATTCCAATAAAGAGGCTGTTAAAGCTAAGATTGAAAACATGATGATGTCCATGGATACAGAAAAGTTAATTAAAGCGTGCTCAAGATTCCCAAATTGAATTGAGTCTATTATTGCAGCAAATGGAGACTTTTTAAAACATATAAGAATAAATTTATTTCAAAATATAACTTTCATGGTATGTTGTTTATTTTACTAAAATGTTGCCAGCTTATCATATGTACCCTGTACATAGTCATACTATAAAACAGTCACTGAACCACAGCTATATGCCAGAGAAACTGGAAAAATTACGATGAAACAACTACCAGCAATGTGTTCCATACACACATGCTGTCACACAGATGGACCATGAGTAAATTAGCCAGTCATAAAAGGACAAAGTTAAAGTGAGAAGAGACAGAAAGTCTCTTCTGGAGCTAGGAGGAAAGAGAAATGAGGCGTTATTATTTAATGGGTACAGAGATTCAGTTTTGAAAGATGAAAAAGTTCTGGACATGGATGGTGGCGATGACTGCACACCAATGTGAATGTATTTAATGCTGCTGAATTATCCACTTAAAATGATTATAATGGTTAGTTTTATGCTATATATATTTTATCACTATTTAAAAAAATAAATTGACTTTTAAGAGGTAGATAGGGAGCAAAATTAAAAACATTACCATTAAGAAAAATAATGAGTTTAGTGGGCATATAGGAAAGACAGTATTGCAACGCAGTATGAGTAAAAGAAAAGTTAAATAGATGAAAATAGCACAACTGAAATACAACAATAAATTAATTAAAAACAACAACAACAACAACAACAAAAACATTAGCCATGGCTGGTGTGGCTCAGTGGATGGAGTGCTGGCCTGTGAACTGAAAGGTCTCCAGTTTGATTACTAGTCAGGGTGGGGCACATGCCTGGTTTGTGGGCCAGGTCTTCCCAACTGGTGTCTCACACACATGGATGTTTATCTCCCTCTCTTTCTCCCTCCCATGACCTCTTTCTAAACAAATAAATAAAATCTTTAAAAAAAAGAAAAAAATATTTAAACCCAGTTTGAAATTTAATAGCAGTCTAATTAAAGTATTTGGTAAGTAAAATTAAGTTTTATAAAAACACATAGGAGATGGTCAGAAGGGTACCTGACTAACCCTAGGGGTAAAAAGCTTCCAAGATAGTCAGAGGTAATCCCAAAAATAAAATGAAGGAATTAGCCAAGAGGAATAGTAAAGAAAGGCATTTCAGGTGAAAGAAACAGGGCCAAGATACTAAATTTCAAGAGCACATGGTCCATTTGGTAATCTCTGGGTCTGGAGCTGATAGGAGTTGAAATGAAAAAGGTATAGATTAGTTAATAAATGCCTTTAATGCTAAGAAAGCACTGGCTTTTGAGCTTAATCCCAATGAATTCAAGCCCAGAAATGAATACTGATGAGAAAAATTTAAGCAAGGGTGTGACAAAATCAATTTCCATTTTAGAAAAAAAATCACTTCCATACAAACTTTGAAAGATCCTTTGCTATAATATAAAGAAAACAGAACCTCCTGTGATAAAAGACAAGGTGAAAGATGAGAACTACTTTGGTGGTTTAAAACTTGATTTATAAGGATTTAAAATGCTAGAAAGCACTAATTAACAGTAAAAATTATTTCTCCAAACTGAACTTAATGCCAACAATTCTGGTGAAATTTAATAGAAGTTTATCTCTATGCGTTTTGGTAGTGCTAATAAATCTTTAATTAAAAGCTGAAGTATGATTAGCGTGCAATACATTATAAATGACCCAAAGACCCCACAATGACTCCACAATTATAGTCAATTCTAGGAGGTGAAATCTGGACATTAACCAAAAATGCATTCAGACACTTCTGCAAACACAACTGTTTAGCATATAATTTTCCCACATATTTAAAAAAATTTAAGCAACTCTGTCTCCAACTAAAAAGCAGTAAAGAACATTGCATTAAGACATTCTTCCTAGTTAAATCTTTCCACCTACCCAAACCTCCATGGGAACTGGCAGCCCCTTTTTCCTCAATACATCCAAACCTTGCTCACTTTCAGCCAACTGAAGCCCACTTCTGAAACCAGCTCAAAACTCAACCCTTTCCCAGTCTTTCCTCTGGGGCTATACAGGTCTCCCAAGCAGCCTAAGACAGCAGCTTCCTATATCCATCACAAAATCCCTACTGAAAACAAAAGAGAAAAAGAACATTCTCTCACCCAACACTGCTCTCAAATTACAATCTTTCCATGGCTTCTCTTATTTGCTAAAATGAGAAGCCGCTATATGTACAATTCCAAACCTTGTAAAAATGGCAAATCATGGCCATTGACTTCAGAGGTGCCTACTGTGATGCTGTCTGTAAATTTAACAAAGACAGTAACAGATTTTAATATACACCCCCTCCATGGTTGAAGCACAGTCATCAAGAATACACATCAGAGCCCTGGCTGGGTAGCTCAGTTAGTTAGAACATCATTCTGATATACCAAGGTTTCGAGTTCAATTCCTAGTCAGGGTACATACAAGAATCAAGCAATTAATACATCAATAAATAGAACAACGTTAATCCATGTTTCTCTCTCTCTCTCCACATTTCCTCTCTAAAATCAATAAATGAAACTTTAAAAAGATAATACACATAGCAATAGTTAATGAGCACATGAAATTCTCTAGTCAAAGTACACCACCCAGAGGTACTTCCTTATTAGCACAATGGAAGAAATGAGGTCTAAATTGATAAAAAGAGTAATGTCAGTTTAACTCTGAATTAAAGACCAGTCAGTTACCATGGCTACATGATTTTCTCTAGAAATATTGAGCTAATTGCCAGTCAAGAAGTAAGAGAGAGGACTTAATCAACCTATTATAGAAATAGACAGAAAAAAGATAATTAGCCCTTGCTGATGTGGCTCAGTGGATTAAGTGTCTGCCTGCAAATCAAAAGGTGGCTAGTTCAATTCTTGATCAGGGCACATGCCTGGGTTGCAGGCCAAGTTCCAGTTGGCAGTGAGTAAGAGGAACCAATGTTACTCTCACACATCAATGATTCTCTCCCATTCTTTCTCCCTCCCTTCGGCTCTCCCTAAAAATAAATCAATAAAAGTTTTTTAAACAAAAATAATCAATGGTGTTTGCAAGGGAACAATAAAGATGGGTCATGTTTAGTAAGGAAGTGTGTGAGGACACAAAGAGGGTAATTATCAACCAGAAAGTGAGAGGGTTAATGGATTAGATTTTTGAAGTCAGCAAATTGCCAGATTAGGAGTACAAAGGCAAATAATCTAGAATAAAGAGAATGAAATACTAAAATCAAAACTTTGGTGGTCTTAATAGTTATTGGGTAATGACAAGTTTTAAAATATATAATAAAAGATAGCTGGGTCACACTAAGGAATTTACTGGTAGGATATAGCTAAAATTCTGTTATCACTTAATTACATTATCATGAAAATTTTCTATTCATAGAAAATTGCATATTGCCCTGCTGGATAGCTCAGTTGTTTTGGAGCATTGCCCTGATATACCAGGGTTGTGGGTTTGATCCCCAGTCAGGGCACATACAGGAAGAACTCAACCAATGTATGCATAAATGAGTAGAATAACAAATCATGTCTCTCTTTCTCTCTCTCCTTCTCAAATCAATTTTAAAAATAAAAAAATGAAAATTGCATATAAAGCATATTAATATACTGAACCCAAGAATTCAAACAGAAAGCATGAAATACTATTTTCTCATGTTTATTAATTTAAAACTATTGTACTTAGTGCATGTGCTATATAGAGACACATTGCCTGGGTTAAAATTCCAGTTTGGCCATTTACTAGATGAATACTTCCTTCTCCACACTGACAAAAAAGGGATGGATTATACCTCACAGAATTGCCAGGGTATTATAGAAGTCACTATACGTAAAAAGCTAAGAATAGTGTGAGGCATATAGTAAAACACTGTATTATTAGAGTTTAAGACTTTGTACTACTTTCATGATAAAATTTTACCCAAAACTAAGGAAGCTAAAGTACTGGACTGATTTTGAGATAAGGCATTTTGCTTGCAACACACATTTAATTAAGTGTAACATTTCTTATTAATGAGTTTGGTTTATAATAAACTATACTTTTTTACTAATACACTTCAAGATGGCAGGAATGCCTTTTTTAAATCTAAAAGGAAGTTAAATACATAGCTTCATAAATTATAAAGAAATACAACCTGCAATGACTGGTGGTGATACTTGAGTTGTCTGTCCTGTAACTGCTTTACTATTAATTGGTTTTGCAAAAATCAGCTTCGTGATTACTGGACCAGAGGTTGGTGTTCGAGGTTTCTTAGCAATCTGAAATATATAAATAACCATGAAGACCATTTCTTTGTATAAAACACCAATTCAATCAAAATTAGGCAAAAGATTGATATACAGGAGTACACACAAAATCAGCTTATTTAACAAAATATATTTAAGTATTAATGGTAAAAACATTTATGTAGCCATTCATCAAAATATTAATAAAATATCCTTATAGTAACACCTTTGTATTTCATTATCAATCCTTGTTTTAGTCTCTGAGATATAAATGTATGATGAAAACCAAATTAATGTTTAAAAATAATGTTCAATAATAGTTCATTTACTAAACATTTAATAGTAATAATAAAATACTATGGCACAACAATATTCTTTTACAAAATAAAAAATTATTCAATAATAAAAAGATGGAATTAAGTAAGTTAACAAAGAATAGTGCAAATGATGAAGCTACCTGTAAATATTAGATTGACCTCTGGAAGCAAAATATAAATACACATGAAAAACAGACTTAGATGTTTATCTTTAGATCTATATGTCAAGGGTACATAAACAAAGAACTGAACAAGTTAATGCCCTAGGATACAAAGGGACAACTTTGGCAACACAAAAACTAGTCCAAAGGCAAAAACCTCTCAAATATTATTTACTAAGATATTGTTCATTAGACTACAAATTCCTTGAAGTAAGTATTTTACTCATCTTCCATCTTAGGTTATTATATATTGGCACAATGTTGAACTAAAATTCTCTGTAAATCAAAAAAGGGAGAATTACCAATTTTTTATATTGAAATTATCAATGTCTACATAGACATAGTGTCTTCTAAAAGTCAAAAGCAGAAATTTATGTCTGATAAAAATCACAGACTTTTTTTTGCCCTGGCCAGTGTGGCTCTCAGTTGGTGGGAGCACTGTCCCGTAGACTGAAAGGTCTTGGATTCAATTTCTGACCAGGACACACACACAGGCTGTGCCTTAATCCCTGTAGCATGCAGAAGGCAACCAACTGATGTTTCTTTCTCTCTCTCTTTCTCTCTCTGTCTCCGTCTCTGTCTCTCTTTCTCCCTTCTCCTCTTTCTAAAAGCAATGGAAATGTTCTCAGGTGAAGATTAAGAAACAAAATCAAGCCCTGGCTGGTGGCAAAGTGGGTAAGGTGACGGCCTGCAAACTCAACGGTCACTGGTTCAATTCCCAGCCAGGGCACATAACCAGGTTGCAAGCCAGGTCTCCAGCCAAGTCTGTAGCTGGAGGCAGGTGAAAGGCAACCATACACTGATGTCTCTCTCCCTCTCTGTCTCTCTCTCTACCCTTCTTTCTGAAAATAATAAATAAAATCTTAAAAGAAAAAAAAAGAAAGAAAATCAGTGACTTCTAGAGCACAAAGGAAATTAAATATTAATTTTATCTTTGGGCAGATATGAAAACTGAGGTCCTGAAAAGAAAATACCAATTATTATTGGAAATAATGACTCAAAATGAATAAATATGACTAATTTGAAAGACAGAAATATACCAGAACCTGTAACAAATCACAGATAAATATCAGCTTTGTACTCAAATTATGAATTAAAACTAAATAACATTTGTTACACTTAGCATAGATTACTTTCTTACAGTCAGAACATACTGACAAAACAAAATTTAAATGAAGTATAAATGACATTTTTATTTATTGATTTTTTTAAAAAAACATTTTTTATTTATTGTTTTTAGAGAGAGAGGGAGGGAGAGAGACAGAGGGGGAGACAGACATCAATGTACAGTTGCCTTTCACCTGCCTCCAGCTACAGACCTAGCTGGAGACCTGGCTTGTAGCTTGGTTATGTGCGCTGGCTGGGAACTGAACCAGCGACCTTTGGGTTTGCAGGCCGGTGCCTTATCCACTGTGCCACCAGCCAGGGTAAATCACATTTTTAAATAAGAAGAGGATCCATCACTATATTAAAAATACTCAACTAGCAAAAAGGGGATGGATGTAATACAACAACAATAAAATTAAAAAAAAAAAAAAAACACAAAAACTCAACTTGCAAAACTCTGATATACCCAAATAAATTCCTAATTGTACTTTAAAGGAACCAATTCAATTTGGGAGACATAAAGAGGATATTATTTTGTCAACTGTTTCTATAGGCCTAAACTACAGTAAATCAGAATGTGTCATCCATTGACTTACTATTAATATTCTTAAAATCTATGTCTTAAAATAAACAATTTTAGCTATAACATTAGTAATTTAAAGTATTTACCCATTTTAACTGATTTTCACAATCATATGACTATATAAATACTTACAATCAGAAAAAATGTAAATGATACAACCAAAAGCCCAGTTATCTATCAAATGAACAATCTCAACCTGTTCTCTTGTTAAGTTTAATGGAGCTTTGCTCAAAAATAACAATTTCTGGTTCTGTTAAGGGACCATAATTTCTGCATTATGAATTCCAAACTACCCTAGAACAAAATTACTTTATAAAGTAAAACAGCATAAAAGATCGTTTTATATAACATGAAATGATCCAATTCATATCTAATCTGCAGATTAAAATAAAAATTAGTTAAAAAGATAATTTACAAGTAAGATAGCCAAATATTTGATCAAATAATACATGTAGGTAATTTTTGGCACTATATTGTATAGATACAAGAACTAGTTAGGACTTATGCTGTCCCAGGCTGCCAATTATTCATTATTGTTAAATACTATACACAAGAAACATGGGAAAGTGTTTATATATCTGTAATTAAGTATAACTATACCTCTTTGTTACTGCCTCTGGCCTCAACTGTCACCTCTTTCCTTCATTTTTCAAGATGGGTCTCCTTCTTCCACCCTTACCTGATGTCCATACCCTAACAGTTTCAACACTCATTAAACTTAAGACAACGCTGAGGACTGTCTAGGAAAAAAACCAGAGAATCATATACACCGTGTAATAATAAATCAAATATTCTGGTGCCTAGAAAGGAAACATATAGATGTGTAGTTTATTTGTTTTTTTCTGTGCTTCCAAGCTTTGTAGGTTACTTTGGAGTTAGAAGGATGTAGGTTTCCTAAAAGTAACTAAATAAGGAGAACAATATCCTAAATGGGGTTTTATTTTGGTTATTGTAAAATCAAAGTTCTTTTTAATAAATAGAATCAGGGTTTATAAAAGTAATAAAAGAAGTTACAGCTCTGGCTGGTGCAACTGAGTGGATTGAGTGCCAGCCTGTGAACCAAAGGATCACTGGTTTGATTCCTAGCCAGGGCACATGCCTGGGTTGTAGGCCACGTCCCCAGTTGGGGGAATGCAAGAGGCAACCACACATTGATTGTTTCTCTCCCTCTCTTTCTTCCTCCCTTCCCCTCTCTCTAAAAATAAATAAATAAAATCTTGGAAAAAAAAAAAAAAAAGAAGTTATAAGAATTAAATCCTGGTTGTTTTTATTTTTATTTTTTATTTTTGTTAGTGCTTAGGGGATTAGGGTACAAAATTAGTGGAAACAAATAAATTAATCATTAAAACAGTATGTATACATTGGTCTTACAAATAACAAAAAACATGATATTCTGATTTACTTTATCTGTTTCCTGTGCAATGGTTATGATTCACACATCCAAAGCCTGATATACTCTGATACACCAATAAAAAATAAATTTCAAAACTGATTTAAAAAACAAGCTAAGGACAAGATGCTTGATGATGATATGATATCTCATTGAAGAGAACCTCATCAAAAGAAGTAAAAAGGCTCTGACTGGTGTTTGTCAGTGGGTAAGGCATCATCTCACAAACCAAAAGGTCACCAGTTTGATTGCCAGTCAGGGCACAGGCCTGGGTTGTGGGCCAGGTCCCCAGTTAGGGGCATGAGAGGAACAACCTCAAACCTATCAATGTTTTTCTTAGACATCCACATTTCTCTCCCTCTCTCCCTCCCTTCCTGTATTCCTAAAAATAAGTAAATTAAAAAAAAAAGTTAGCCCTGGCTGGTGGCACAGTGGATGAGGTGCCGGTCTGTGAACCCAAAGGTCATGAATTTGATTCCCAGTCAGGGCACATAACCAGGTTGCAAGCCAGGTCTCCAGCCAGGTCCATAGCTGGGGGCAGGTAAAAGGCAACTATACATTGATGTCTCTCTCCCTCTCTCTCCTTCCCTCTCTCTGAAAATAATAAATAAAAAGTAAAAGGAGGTCAGAGATAAATGAAATGATAATGAACAACAACAAAAAGAACACTGAATTTTTAAGTGGCAGAAGGTCCATGGCAAATTACAAGGTCTTAGAAATCTTACAAAGTTCTTGAATAAAAGCCCATGAAAAGCAAGTTTCTAATATTTGCCAATGTAATAACTAAACATTATTTCTAGTATCAGCTGATAGTGTATAGTTTTCCAAACCTTCCTATTTCCTTCTACAATTGCTTTAGTTCTCTAACTCATTCCTTCTCCTTTTTTCTAAAAGGTGACTCTTTCAAACAGGGAATGTATTAACATTCCCTGGTCTTAAATTAATCATTGCATTTCTATGAGTAGTGGTTACTGAAAAAGGCCTATTTGAGCATGAAAAATGGAAAACCACTTAATAATGTTCTATTACACTTCTGTGTTAAGGTCCTATTCATACTAATAATAAGTACTATTTTGAAGGATCCTCAAAGTTTTGAGAACTATGTCAAGTACTTTCTGTTGCTATATATCTCTTCATGATCAAATAGCCATCTTCTACTTAAAGTAAAAAGCTCAGAGATGATAAGTAACCTATATACAAAGTGCCACAGGTGACAGGGTAGCAGAGGCAACTCAATCTAGTTGATCCCACTCTAAAGCCTGTATGTTACCTTCCATCAAATGGCACTGCTTTTTCCAAAATGCAAACCTGAGTGATGGCAATGCAGAGTACACTCCACAGAAAGGCACAAACTGGCTAGCGTGTACTATTTCTGGCTCTGCGGGTTTCTCAGAGTTGCAAGTTTTCCTAGACTTTGGCCATAAATGATATTTTGACAGCCCATCAGCAATCCTGGCATGTTTACACCAGCAAAACATCCTTGTAATCAAACTATTACTAAGAATAAAAAGCATTTAAAAACAAAAAGCCATAGAAACTTATCTGAAATTTAATCGAAATTATGTTTGCTCTAATTCTCTAGCAAAAATATTCAAAAGATTAGTTAGACATACCAAACTTGACAAAAAAAAAAAAAAAAGTCACACAATTCCTAAATGCAACAGTCAAAAGAATTCAGTAACAACTAAGCATTTAATCACCCTACAAACACAACTACCAATCAATTTCATTTTTAACATGCATTTTAATTGATAAGCCCCCTTTTTTATTTTTTTACCTGTACTGTTTTTAACTGTTGGGTCTGTAACACAGAGGGCTGAGTTGTTGTATTAATCAGTTGATTTCCTGGGGTCAATGCTGAGACACCAATGACAGGTTTCACCTCTGGCCTCCCTCCAATGGTAACTACTTTAATTTGCTGCGGTGGTAACTTAGCATCTCCTGACTGGGCCTGAGTTGTAACTTTCTGAGCCTGGGGCAGTTGGCTATGGGGTAGTGCTAAAACAATTGGTGAACCAGACTTGCCCAAAGTTGTTAAAATTAACTTCTGTCCATCTGGTTTAAGGGTCTGATTGCCAAGTTTAAGATCAGATGTCTGTGATACTTTGTTTAAAATAATCTGATTGGCAGATATAGTCACAGGAGTCTGAGCACCAAGTTTTTGAAGGCCACTTGGAAAAGCTGGTTTCACTGTGGTATTAGGATCTGCTTTAATAATTGTATTCACTGCAACTTGGTTAGTGTGGTTACTGTACACTGTGATTGGTTCCGTGGAAATGGGCGTGGCTGTAGAGTCACCAGTAGAATTTATGTTGACAATTTCTTCCAGTTCTGTCTCCATGGGAATTGGGGATGAAACAATAACAGCCTCAATACTATCATCATCCACTAAAGTTATACCAGTGTCCATTATTTCCTCTGGAAGCAAACTATTCACCTCAGCTGGCACCACCTCCATGATCGTTCTCCTGCTAGAAGTTGACCACGTGCTGCAATAAAAGTTGAAAATAAAAAATTACTAGGTTTCAAAAACAGTTTTAAAAGAAAAAAATTTGAGAAAAAATGTGAATGACAAAATTAAAAATGACATTTTTGTTGATACATAACTGAATGAAGAATATTCTTAATGCAGATAGGTTAAACCATTTTAACATATACTCAACCTTCATGAATCTGAACTGTAAGTCATATGAGACAAGACTAGAACCATACATTCTCATTCACCATGCTTCAATCCAAAAGTATACATTTAGGCAACACTAAGTCACTCAATTACAGGAAACTCTTAGCCAATGCCCACTCATAAAACTTAAAAATCTTTGACAAGTCTAATCATCTGATTTCTCCCCATTTTTTTTCTCTATTGGCAGACTTGAGAAGTGCTAATGCACACAAAGAAATAAAGATTAAAAAAATATAAACAGGGTAGACTTCTTGCCAAATGGAAGCACAAGTAAACATGGCTCACCTCCTGGCTGCAAATATCAACAGGGATTGAGTTGGTGGAAGAAACTGCTGGAGTTCCATGCAATTTCTCTTAAAGAACCCAGGCATGGACTTATTCAGACTTACTCCTGAGCTCAAGCACCAGGGTAGTGGTTTGAAAGACACCAGTGGCATACAGGGAGAAAATGAAGTGTAGCACTAAGGCAAGAGCTAGGGGACAGGTTTCTCCCAGACAGAAGCCAATGTCCCTTTTCTGAACCCTCCCCCAACACAGCCACAGAGCAGGCAGGTGGGTGCCCTATGTGATACCATTGTTTGACCTGCCTGAAGAACTTCTGAGGCTCCATCCTACCCAACTAACAGCTGGTAACAATGGCTTTTCCATTTGAATGGCTGGTCTTGGCTCATGCTTCACAATTTCATAAATCCTCTCAAACAAGCAACAGCCGGCACCATGAGCGAGCCCCAGTCCCTGTGCCTCTTGCTTAGTGACCCCAGGCCCAGCACTAGTAGCAGCCAGCCTAGGTTGCAGCTTGGCTTCACCTGGGAACATCCAGGCCTAGCACAAATAGCAGATGCCTGCAGATTGCTTTGTAGGTAATGCAGGGTGGCCTGGGGGGCAAAACACAGGTCAGGGCGGACCTTGGCCTGCACCCTCAAGAAACCTCAGGGCCTCCCCACCTAGTGGATAGCTACAGGCCACATCAGAGCACGACCACTCTGCTCCTGCACAGATGATTTATCAGAGGGGGTAGGTTGGTGGTCCTGGTGACAGCCAGTCCTTGCAGCTGACTGACCTGGGTAAACCCCTCCCACTGACCTGTGTACTCAGCCCATACAAAGGGTGCACCTCAAGTACCCAGCTTGGGTGATAGAGGAGGCTGTGTCACTGGGCCCTACTACATTAGGCCACACTACCTAGACAGGGAGTAGGAGCAGCTCCACCTAGTACAGGGAGTTTGACAAAATGAAGAGACAAAGAAAAATGGCCCAAATGAAAGAACTGATTAAAAAAAAACCAAAAAACAAAAAAAACAAAAAAAACACCTGGTTGGTATGGCTTAGTAGATTGAGCACCAGCCTGCACACCAAAGTGTCGCCAGTTCAATTCTCAGTCAGGGCACATGCTGGGTTACAGGCCAGGTCTCCAGCTAGGTCCCCAGCTGGAGCCAGTCACAGATTGATATTTCTCTCCCTCTCTTCCTCCCTCCTTTACCCTCTCTCTAAAAATAATAAATAAAACCTTTAAAAAAACCAAAACAGGAAAAGAACTAAACAAAATGGAGATATGCAATCTATAAGATTCAGAGTTCAAAACACTGGTTATAAGGATGCTTAAGGAGCTTAGTGAGGACCTCAGCAGCATGAAAAAGATCCAGTCAGAAATGAAAGAAACTCTAATTGAAATAAAGAACAATTTATAGGGATGAGAGTGAATGAAGCAGAGAATCAAATCAATAATTTGTAACACAAGGAAGCAAAAACAATCAGGACAAGAAGAAGAAAAAAGAATAAAAGAGAACAAGGACAGTGTAAGGGACAACTTCAAGTGTTCCAACATTTGCATCATGGGGATGCCAAAGGAGAGAAAGAGCAAGAAATTGGAAATCATTTGATAAAATAATGAAAGAAAACTTCCCTAATTTGGTGAGGAAAGAGACATGCAAGTCCAGGAACCACATAGTCCCAAACAAGATTGATGCAAAGAGGCCTACACCAAGACATATAATTAACATGCCAAAGGTTAAAGATAAAAAGAGAGAATCTTAAAGAAAAAGAAAAAATAGGACTATTTTTAGAGAGGGGAGAAGAGAGGGAGAAAGACGGAGAGAAACTTCGAGTTGCCTCTTGAACACCCCACAACACACACACAAGTGGGAATCTGGCCTGCAACCCAGGCATGTGCCCTGACTGGAAATTGAACTGGCAATTTTTCTGTTCACAGACTGGCACTCAATCCACTGAGTCACATCAGCCAGGGCAGAGAAAGAATCTTAAAAGCTACCAGAGAACACAGTTAGTTACCTACATGGGAGTTCCCATAAGACTGTCAACTGATTCATCAAAAGAAACTTTGCAAGCAAGAAGGGATTGGCAAGAATTCAAAGTCATGAAAAGCAGGGACCTATGCCAAGATTGCTCTATCCAGCAAAACTATGATTTAGCACCAAAGGGCAAAATAAATAAATAAATAAATGGTTTCCCGGACATGAGAAAACTAATGGAGTTCATCAACATCAAACCATTATTATATGAAGTGTGAAAGGGACTCATTTAAGAAACAGAAGTTCAAAACTATGAAGAATGAAATGGCAATAAATGCATATCTACTAACAATTGAATCTAAAAAAACAAACTAGGCAAACAAGATGAACAGAAACAGAATAATGAATATGGAGAGTTTTGATAGTTGCCAGATGGGAGGAGAATGAGGAATGGGTGAAGAGTTGAGGGGACTAAGTAGTACAAATTAGCCCTGGTTGGTGGCATAGTGGATAAGTCACCAGCCTGTAAACCAAAAGGTTGCTGGTTCGATTCCCAGCCAGGGTACATAACCAGGTTGCAAGCCAGGTCTCCAGCCAGGTCTATGGCTGGAGGCAGGTGAAAGGCAACCATACATTGATGTTTCTCTCCCTCTCTGCCTCTTCTTCCTTCCCCTCTCTCTGAAAATAATGAATTAAATCTTAAAAAAAATAAAAAGAAAAGAAAAGAAATAAAATGGAGTAGCTAAAGAATTTATACACATGACTCATGGACATGAAGAACAATGATGGGGGGATTGCCTGAGAGAGTTGGGGGTGCTGTATGGAGGGACAGCGATGGGGTAAAATTGGGAAACTATAATAGCATAATCAAGAAGATATAATTTCATAAAATAAAATATAAACAGATATTGGAAAAAATATCTTCAAATCTACAGGGAGCTACATGTTAAAATGATCTTATTGTATCATTCATAAAATCTATTAAATGCCTTGGCTAGGTATTTCAGTTGGTTAGGATGTTGTCCAGATTCTCCAAGATTGCAGGTTCCCTGGTCAGGGCACATACAAGAATCAGCCAATGAATGCATAAGTAGAAAAACAAATTAATGTTTCTCTCTGTCTCTCTCCCTCCTCCCCCTCTAAAATAAATAAAATAAAAATAAACGTTTTTAATCCATTAAGCACTCAAATTAATGTTAAAAGTTTCTAGAGTAATCCATCTTAGCAACTGAACATCAAAAGGCTTATTTGGCCCAACTCTGACCAATTAGTGTCACAGTGAAGAAACCCTTATTTGGAAAGATTCTCAAATCCTCCCCAGTCATTTAAAACATCAAAACAGCACCACTGACAGGTATAGAGTCAGTTCCCATTAAAAATAAATGGTAATAATAATAATAATAAAGCAGACCTCTGATCCATATGGCTCAGTTGGTTGCATGTCATCTAGCAAGGTGAAAAGTCATCAGTTCCATTCCCACTCAGAGAACAGGCCTGGGTTGCAGGCTTGGTCACAGGTCAGAGCATATGCAAGAGGAAACCAACTAATGTTTCTCTCTTTCTCTCTCCCTTCCCCCATCTCTAAAAAATAATAATGATAATGATGATGATGATTATGAGCAAATCAGAACTGTGATTATCTAAAGGTCCTGCAAAATAACCACTAAGGGAGTCAGTATCATTATTTTCACCTATTAAAGAAAATAATTATGTTTATGACTGACTAAATAGCAGTAAGTTATTTGTAGAATATCAGAGCTGACTGGGAAATAAAATGCAAATGGAGTTGTAGGGTACCTTCAGGGGAGTCAGGATTAGGTTAGTGAAACACTGGATGGCTTTTCTCAGTCTGGCTAGAAAGGCAATGGGGTTTTCACTGACTCCCTGCTGTGGCACCTAGGGGGGCCATTGTTAGGGTCCTGCCTGTTTAGGGTGTTGGCATGCCTCTGGGCTGCCAGCCAAACAAGTTCCCTTTCCTCAACAGACAGGCAGAGAGAATGACAGAGATCCTCGCTGGTCGGTCATAAGAAACAGGAACCTAATCAACAATTCTTCCCTTTTTTATTTTTATTTATTGATTTTTCCCCTTTTTTAAAATATAAAAATGCAATACCCATTCCAAGATTAAGAGTAACAGACACGAGTTGCAAATTATAATGATTAGCACTGACAAATATTAATACTACCAAAATTAATCATTATTATTAAGCGCTTACTATCAGTGATGGCACTTTAATTTAGCCTCACAGCAACTCTGAGATAAGTATCATTATCACCCCTGTTTTACAGATGAAGATGCTTAGGTTAAATATATTTTTAAAAGATTTTATTAATTATTTTTCAGAGAGAAGGGAAGGGAGAGAGGCAGAGAGGGAGAGAAACACCAATGTGTGGTTGCCTTTCACCTGCCTCCAGCCATGGATCTGGCTGGAAACTGGCTTGCAACCTGGTCATGTTGCCCTGGCTGGGAATCGAACCAGCGACCTTTGGGTTTGCAGGCCAGCACTTTATCCACTATGCCACCAGCCAGGGCAGGTTAAATAATTTGACCAAAGTCACATAGCATAAATGGAAGAGACAGGACTCAAAACATTTTTTTTTTTTTTAAGATTTTATTACTTTTAGAGAGAGCGGGGAAGAGAAAGAGGCAGAGAGGGAGAGAGACATCAATGTATGGTTGCCTTTCACCTGCCTCCAGCTACAGAACTGGCTGGAGACCTGGCTTGCAACCTGGTTATGTGCTCTGGCTGGGAATTGAACCAGTGACCTCTGGGCTCTCAGGCCAGCTCTTTATCCACTGTGCCACCAGCCAGGGCAAGATATATTTTATTATTATTTAATAATTTTAATCACAAAATTATATTGCCTTCAAGTTTTAGCATTGTTTTTAAACAGACAAAAAATAAGTCTACTTCTTTACAGTCAATCCCACCCTATACAACCACTGAGCTGTTCTATCACTATAGATGAATTTTGCCTTTTGCCCATTCTAGAACTTCACATAAATGGAATCACATTACGTACTCATGAAATAAAGGAATCATATGATATGAGCTTTCCCCCTCAGTATGTTGAGATTTATCTTTATTCTTGCACTTAATAGTTTTGTTCCTTTTCATTGTTAAGAATATTCCATTGTAAAAATCTACCATGATTTGTTTATCAATTCATAAACTGATGGGACATTTTATTTGTTTTCCAGTTTGGGACTCTTATGAATAATACCACTATGAACATTCAAATCCAAGTTTTTTATGGATGCACAATTACTTTTCTTTTGAATAATACCTAGCAGTAAACTTGTGGAACATAGGTAAGTTTATTTTAACCTTAAATGAAACTGCCAATTTTCCAATTTAGCTGTACTATTTTATACACCCAATGGAAATGTACAACAGTTCCAGCTCTTCCACATCCTCATCAAAAATTGGTATTCAGTCTTTTTAATTTTAGCCATTCTAGTGGATATAAAGTGATATTTTATATCACATTACCGTTGACTAATGATGTTGAGCATCTTTTCATATGGATATTGTCTATTTGCATATTTTCTTTTGACAACTACCTGTTAAAATCCTTTGCCATTCTTAAAATACTGTGGGTTTTTTGTTTTGGTCTTCTTACTGAGTTGAATGAGTTCTCCCCCCATTTTTTTTTTAAATTTTATTGTTGTTGTATTACATCCATCCCCTTTTTGCTCCCCTCTGTCCCCCTCCCCACCCACCCACTCCCCACAAAGTCAATCCCACCTGTTGTCCATGTCCATGGTTCCTTTATACTAGGTTCTTGTCTAAACTGCTCCCCTTCCTTGCCTCTTCCTCCCCCCTCCCCGCAACCCCCTTCCCCCTGACCACTGAAGGCCTATTCACTGTATTCATATATTTGGTTCTTTTGCTTGTTGTTAGTTTTGTTCATTATTGTCCTGTAATGGGTGAGATCATATGGTATTTGTCCTTCACTGACTGGCTTATTTCACTAAGCATAATACTCTCCAGTTTGGATGAGTTCTTTATATATATGTAATATGCAAAAGTCACAGTAACTGTATCTCAAAGGGTTCACTTGTGGGATCCCTCTGGGGAGGTATCAGGGCACAGAGCCCACACAGGCCAGGCCAAGCCTGTAAGACCTGACAAAGCTGGATGCATACAGGCCCCAGTGATCCAAGGGGGCCCCAAGTATAAACCTAGCCTTGGGAATATTCCATACATCCTTTGAAGTCTGCCCTGTGACCTAAACTTCTTGACTTGTGTATTGTGCCTGCAGTAGATGTTAAATCTTAACCCACCTGTAATCTCACCCTCCCTAAAATTCTATGGGCCACCTTGTCTAACAGCCATAGCCTGAAGCAGATGGTCTCACTCCTTCTATTGTTATCTAAACTTAACAACTCCTTTTATTTTGAATACTCTTCTGTGGTCTTGATTTGTGGTGTGCACATGCATTCCCAACCTTATGTAATCAATAAAAACCTTTGGGGGTGGGCCATCGAGGCATTTGTTGATCACACACTGGTCAACCTTCTCTCCCCCAGCACCAGCTGCCTAGGAAGGTTCATTTCATCCATGGCACCAGGAGATCTCTGCAGGTTGGGGGTCCTCCACATTCACTAAGGTTTTGGCTCTTCCTGACCAGAAGAACCCACTCTGGCACCTATGGGCACTACAGTACAGGCATGAAAAATCAACATCAATTATACCTTAGCAGTGGAAGCCACAACAGCACGTAACAACAAACCCCACCCCTGGAAAACATCACCTTGCATTTCCTTCCCTAATGCAAACCTTGCCCAAGACCCACAAGTTGTATGCGAACACTATCCTCTACAGAATAAAGTACAACAATGACTTGAGTGCCAGTATTCAACATAGCCATACAAGGTTAATTCCCGCCTCTCCATGAACTTCTCCCAGCATATTTAAATATGTTGCTTTGGCCTTTGATTCCCTCTTTAAGGATTGGGAGGCTTCAGCCCAACCCCATTCATTTTTCTCCTTAAAGCACCTAAGTCAACATGTAGGAAGAGGGAATGGTCAGGCCATGAGTGACTTAGCAGGGCATTTACTTTACGTGTCAAGCACCCATACTTGCGGCTCATCTAAAGAAACTGCTAATGTTTTCAATCCATCTAAAGCTCTATGTCCCCTGTTTGGACATTATTTTTTCACTTTCGGAGACTTCTTAATTTAGCTGCTGTAGTCATACTGTCTCTTTCATCATGCGAGGCCATGGAGTTGAATTTACAACAACCACAACACCATCCTGGCTACCTCTCAGCCCCTAAAGTTTCATTAAGAAATAAAACACTGGAGGATTCTTTCCCTGCCCCCATCATCCTTGCCCACCACTTGGGTAAGAACAATTGCTATCAGGTGCCAGTCTTCTCCTATCCCCTAACCCCGGCCCACCACACAGACTCCTTCACCTTTCCTCTTTCAGAAAGCCATGTCTGTCAGCATTCCATGCTTCAAGGTCAGAAATATCAAGAGCTGTGAGGAGCTTGAGATTTCTGATCCTCCAAACAAGCTAACAAATAACAAAGCAGCCTGTTCTTGTTTCACAGATAATGGCAGACCACACAGTAGTCCTAGGTCAGAGACACAGGACTTACAGCACAGCAAGGAACATGAGCATCATATGTGTGCTGGTTCCCCCACTGCCCCCATGTCTCACAGAGCAGATATGGAGAGGCCCAGGTAGATGCTATGTGGGAAAGAGGTTTGCATCCCCAGTGAGATACTATTGTCGACTTCTATTTGCTATTATTTTGTTAAGCATTTCTGTCTAGGGATGTTGGTCTACAGGTTTTTTTTTTCTTTCTTGTAGTGGCTGCCTCAGGATATTGCTACCCTAATAAAATGAGTTAGGACATGCTCCCTTCTCTTTAATTTTTGGAATTCTGCAAAGAATTGTTACTATTTCTTCCTGAAGTGTGTGCTAAAGCTCACCAGTAAAGCTATCTAGACATAAAATTTTCTTGTGGGAAAGCTTTTAAATTATAAATTCAATTTCTTTAATAGATGTAGGGTTATTTAGGTTTTTTTCTTCCAGGGAGTGACTTGATATTTGAAAGTTTATGTCTTACCAGGAATTTGTCTATTTCCTCTAAGTTGTTGAATTTATTAGCATAGTTATACATATTTCTTCATTTTAATAACTGCCAAAATGTCAATTCCCCATTCCTCATTTTGATAATTTGTCTTCTCCTTTTTCCTGATCAGTCTGGCTAGAGATTTAGCAATTTATTAATCTTTTCAAATAATTATTTTGGCTTCATTGGTAGCCTCAATTGTCCATTTTTTATTTAATTCACTGTAATCTTTATCTACTTCCTTCTACTTACTTTAGGTTTAATTTGTTCTTTGAAGCTTAAGTTAGAAGAATAAATCAGGCAAACTATAGCCTATAGACCAAATCAAGCCTATGGTCTGTTTATGTATATATTACTTTCCAACAAAAAATGGTTTTTACAATTGTAAATAGTTGGGAGGATATATATATTTATATATATATTATATAATTTTTTTACATGGCCTGCAAAGCCTAAAATATTTGTTATCTTGCCCTTTATAGAAAAAGCTTGTCAACCCTTTCTTTTCTAAAATAAGCGCTTAACATTCTAAATCTCCTCCAATGCTGTTCTAGCTCCTTTCTACTTTAATATGTTTTTATTACCATTAATTTCAAGTATGTCTTAATATTTCTTATAATTTCATCTCTGACACTGGAAAATTAAAAGTGTGCTACTTAATTCTGAAATATTTGGTGAGTTTCTATGTGAATTGATTTTTTATCTTATTCCTATTATTATCAGAGAATACAACACTATAATATTTCCATCATTTGAAATTAGAGACTTGTTTTATGACTCAGTATATGGTCTATCTTGGTGAACACTGACTGCATGTACATTTGAAAAGAATGTGTGCTCTGTAGTTATGGAGGGTAGTGGTCTGTAAATGTCAATTAGGTCAAGTTGGTTCAGGTCTTCTATATACTTATTTTTTCCTCTTCTATCAATTACTGAGAATGGCTGTTAAAATCCCCAAATATGATTGTGGATTTGTCTATTTCTCCTTTTCTGTGCATTTTTATTTCGTGTATTTTGAAGCTCTGTCTTTAGGAAGAATGTCTCTTTATTTGTCTTATTAAAAGAGACCAGGAGTTATAGAACTAGGAGTCTCCCTTTAAACTAGAATAAAGTTCAAACTTCTATCAAGAAAAGGTCTAGTTTAGCCAGTCTCTAGTACGGGACTGTATAAAGTTCCGGAGCCAGGACACCTCATAAACCACTGAGCAGACTTCAATAATTGCTTTATGATTAGACATCCATATCTGTTTCAATCATGGTCCCGAGCAAAGCACCCTACGCTAAAAGAAACTCTCAAAAGGAGCTTGTGGGCATGGCCGGAAAGGGTATAGCCATCTAGTTACATGAATCATCACTCTAATTTTATCCCTTAGGAATGGAAGATATGTAATAGCACATGCAACCTCATCATCATGGTGTGAAGGACCACTCCAAGAAAAAGAGAGTATCATCACAAGCCAACAGGACCGAGGAGCTTTAGCCCACCTCAGCCATACAAGGGGTTACTTGTGAAGGTATGGGAGGAAAAGAATACAGAATATACAATGGATTCCCCATGCCTCCAGTATATTTTTGCTTACAAAACAAAGTTCTAAAGGCAAAGTACAATTCTGAAAGTCAGTACACTGAAGTTCCCCCTTCACAAACATGGTTGAATAATTAAGCCTAATAAGACTTAAAGATTTACTCATTTCAGAAAGTCTAATGATTTCTAAATTTGTCTAAATTGTATTATATTTCTAAGATCTATCTTAAAATAGCACTCCCACTCTCATCTCCACTGCCCTAGGCATTCTATCACATTAACCAGGTATTTCCATCATAACATCTGATTTTTCCTCTTCTACTTTTTTTTAGAATGCAGGCTCAATGCAGACAGGGAATTGTCTATCTTCATCAATACTGTATCCACTTTCCCCAGTGCCTAGAACAGAGCTGGCAAATGATAACCTCTCAATACAAGTCTGAAGGATGAATAACCATGGAGAAAGGGTGCTACCTAAAACTCGAGCATTATTTACACTGAGCTCTGAAAGATAATTTTGTCTATTTGAGCAGGATAAGTTTATATAATGTTGAGTCTCCACAACACTTAAAATAACAAACATAGTGTTATAACTGAGAAACTCCTTTTCAAATGTTTTTAAATACTTAGATTAAGCTTTTAACCAATATTCTTTGCAATTACATTTCATCTGAAAATCTATAAGGTTCTCTTAACTTCTAACAAGTTTATGACTTTTATCAGTCATTTAATTAAACACTAATTACTTTCCAACTTTGTGGAGGGCATTATGGGAAGTTAACCAAAGTCCTTGCCCTCACAGAGTTTAGAAATGAATAGAGGAATGGCATGACCACAGTTGTACTTTAGAAGGATTAACTTTATCTCAGTATTTTGTTGGGCTGGAGGCAGGGGGCCAGTTAGGAGGCAATTACAGTAATTAGTTCAAGACAGAGATTAATGAAAGGTTTGATTAAAAACCATGACAATTGAAACAAATGAATTAAATATAACCGTGACAATTGAAACAAATGAATTAAACATAAAATGAAAAATAACGTAAGATACCCCTGGCTGTGGGGTTCAGTGGGTTGAAATATCATCTTATAAACCAAAAGGTCGCTGGTTTGATTCCTTATCAGGGTACATACCTAGCTTGTCGGTTTAGTCTTCAATCAGGGGGTGCGCAAGAAGCAACTGATTGATTTTTGTCTGTCACATCGATGTTTCTCTCCCTCTCTATCTTTCCCTGTTTTCCCTGCTCTCTAAAAGCAATAAGTAGGCCCTTTAGTGAGTACTAAAAAATTAATATAACACAGAAATGACAAATACTTTACATTTTTATATATTTTTGAGAGTTTCTTATAGACTATTAGTTGTGTTGAAACACTGTTCTTTTCTTAATTACAGGTGGAGGACAACCTGGTGAACAACTTTATTCTGCACATAATATCAAGTGATGACCTATCACCCTCTTACAGATGAGTCATTTGCAAACGTTTAGACAGAAATATCTGACCGTTTAAGAACTATACTTTCAGGGCTAACTGGTTCACTATACTATTTGGATTTTAGCTTTGATTTCTAAAATCAAACATCAACCATTCAAAAATTAGATACAGAACAACATTTCTCAAACTTAACTGGGAGCAGGAGACTCCAAGCCATGAGTCCTGACAAAAACTTTAAAAGTTCATATATTTTCATCTTGATAATATATTTTTTGAAAGTATATTCTGGACCATCTAGATAACAACCTCATATTCACAATCAATGGTACACTAGAATTAGGGTGAACAAAAGAAAAAGGCACAGAAGGGTTTTACAAGGTAAATGATATAGTTATGCCAAGTGAAAGCCAAATGACCTAACCTTTGAGCATTCAAATACAGAAAAGAGGTGTAGGAATTACCATAGGATATATAGTATATAGAAAACCCCACACCATGCTAAGGCAGACAATAGTATATTCACTATGCAAAGAAAGATTTCATTACAGAGCAAAGAACATCAACTATCATCCTAAATTTAATGTTTTACAGGTTTAATAGTTTTGCTTATATTTCAAACAATATAAGGATAAGGAATTTATATCTATATATATTTAAAATAAAATTTATTATTTTATTTTATTAAATATTTTATTTATTATTCTTAGAGAGAGGGGAAGGGAGGGAGGCAGAGAGGGAGAGAAACTTCAATGTATGGCTGCCTTTCACCTGCCTCCAGCTACGGACCTGGCTTGCAACCTGGTTATGTGCCCTGGCTGGGAATTGAACCCAACCTTTGGGTTCACAGGCCAGCAACAATCCACTGAGCCACACCAGCCAGGGCTATATAATTAAATTAAATTTTTAAATTGTTATTTTGTTTAAATCCCTTTCAGATTAGCTGCAACTCTTGGGAGTGTAAATTCTGCTGCTGTTTAGTTTACTCATTCTATTTTACAGTTTTTCATTTCTTTTGTGATTTATAATTTTTAAAAATATTTTATTTTTGCCCTGGCTAGTGACACAGTGGATAAGGAGCTGGCCTGAGAGCCCAGAGGTCGCTGGTTCAATTCCCAGCCATGGCACACATAACCAGGTTGCAAGCCAGGTCTCCAGCCAGGTCCATAGCTGGAGGCAGGTAAAAGGCAACCATACATTGATGTTTCTCCCTCTCTGCCTCTCTCTGCCTTCTCCTCTCTCTAAATAATAATGTTAATATATATATATATATATACATATATATATGTATATATATACACACCTACATTTTTTGCTTTTGTTTATTTTTTAGAGAGAGAAGAAGGGAGAAAGAGGGGGAGAGAAACACTGATGTGCAAGAGAAACATCCATCAGTTGCCTCTCACACATCCTGAGCTGAGGACCTGGCCTGCAACCCAGGCATGTGCCCTAACTGGGAATCAAACTGGCGACCTTTCAGTTTGCAGGCCAGTACCCAATCCACTGAGCTACACCAGCCAGGGCTAAAATTAAATTATTTAGGCCAATACTGGGGATTCACAATATATTTTCCTCCTTTAAAGGGGGACAATATATTTTCCTCCTTTAAAGGGGGACTGGAGTCATGCTTAAGACTAAGATGGTGGGGGGAAAAAAAACATGGAGATTCAAAACAGAAATATCCATTTCTGAATCCTGGCTTTCCTAGTAATTTAATGTGCAAACCTGAGCAGTATTTCTAAGCCTCATTTATTTGCACGGTAACTATGAAGACAGTTATGTGGTACACTATAACTCAAATGAAAATTCTTTTCCTCTACCAAAATTTCTCTCTCTCTCTCTCCCCCTCTCTCCCTCCCCACCTCCCCCTACCCTGCCCCTCTCTCTCTCTTTCTCTCTCTGCATTCGACATTCTATCAAACAGCAGGGTTTAAGGTCTTAACATCTCTGATGAACCCTGGCTGGTATAGCTCAGTGGATTGGCGGCAGCCTGAGAACTCAAAAGTTGCTGCTTCGATTCCCCAGTCAGGGTACATAGCCAGGTCTCCAGCCAGGTCCTTAGCTGGAGGCAGGTGAAAGGCAACCATACATTGATGTTTCTCTCCCTTTCTTCCTCCCTCCCTACCCTTCTCTCTGAAAATAACAAATAAAATTATAAAAAAAAAACTTTGATATTTCTTTATAGAACTAGTCATATATCACAATGTTTCCTTCCCACTGAAACCAGGAATTTCCAAATCTCCAAATCTTTTAGCCTAGAAGTCTTCTACATCTTTTCTATAAAATAAGACACATTTTTCATTTTCACTAATAACTTTATTGATTTGGATATTTTGAGCACATCGGCTGTCTATCTCTTGCTATTGACTTCTAGTAGGTAGAGACCAGGGCTCCTGCTAAACATCTTCCAATGCATAAGACAGCCCCACAGCAGAGAATTATTTGGTCCACAATGTCAATAGTACCAAGAAACTTCTCAAGACACTTTTGACACATTTGATCAGTCATAGCACCTTTTCCACACGCAGCACAAATTTTTTGTTTCAGTTATGTTTTTATCTTTCTTGAAATAATAAAGCATAAGATGCCAAAAAAATGTTGCACATCTTCTCCTATCTTTAATATTAAAATGGCTGCACAAAAATTCACCAATTTTGAAGTTTTAAAAAATGCATGATGATATGACAGCTGTCACAATATGTTCTGAATGAGGTTAAAGACAACTAAGTGCTACTTACTACAGCCATCATATGAAAAAAATATATAACGGACTTTTTGGCCAATGTAATATTTTACCTACATTTTCTCTAACCTACAACTCATCCTATATAAAAGCTACAGTATCATTTTCCTCAAGTGCATCTCTGAAGCTGTCACTCTCCTATTTAAAATTTTCCATAATTCTCAAGGCCTTTTGCATTAAGACCCTACTGAACCTCATCCTTCCAACTTACCTCCAACAATTCCTAAATTAAAAGTTTCTTGAGAATTGAGTTATCCCCTATCCCTAGAGTAGTATGTAAAATACAAGAGATAAAAGGTAACCAATAGTAGTAAATGAAAAAAGTAATGGAAATGTGTAATGCTTCTCTCTTCCACCGAAAAGCCACTAGACTATGTCCAGTGGAATAACTCTTCCTTCATTTCTAACAAACTTTAAAAAAATTATTTATTTTTAGAGAGAGGGAAAGGGAGGGAGAAACAGAGGGAGAGAAACATCAATGTGCGGTTGATTCTTGTGCACCCCTAACTGGGGGTCTGGCCCGATTCCCCAAAGGGAATCGAACTGATGACCTTTTGGTTTGCAGGCTGGTGCTAAATCCACTGAGCTACACCAGCCAGGGCTTTAACACACTTCTCTAATTATTGATAGACAACTGTACTAACCACAACAATCTAAGACAATCACAAAGAATCTCAAAAAGACAACAGCACTCTTGACTGAAAGAAAAAGAATGCCAATTGAAAGAAAACATTTTAATCTCCCTCATTAAAACTTAAAATTCTTAGTCTTATTACTAACTTAGCAGCTGGGTTGGCATGGACCAAATAATTGCAACATAAAATCTGTAAGAAAAAAATATCAAATTCCTATTAGATACAAGGACATCAGGCAAATGATTTTTAGTTAGTTTGTTTTTTCTTAAAGATTTTATTCATTCTTTTCAGAGAGAAGGGCATGGAGGAAGGAAGAAAGGGAGAGGAACATCAATGTAAGGTTATGGTTTTTAAAAAATCCATTAACTGAACCTCTTAATATCTCTCAGTTCCCCTAAATTCTTATTTGGTCCCTTAGTCTTAAAATGAATGAAAACCAAATGTCCAAGATATATATATATATATATATATATATAAACACACACACAAAATACTTCCCCTCTGAATAAAATACATATATAATGTTTATGATATTTACTGCTAATCATAAAATTACCAGTAGGCATTTCTTACATATTCATCTCTCCGTTCTCTCTTATATACTCAATGTCACTGACTCAATCCTCCATTACAAAATCTGTAAAAAATCAGGGCTTGAAATTAATATATAAAAATTTGATTCACCTCTAACTTTTCTGTAACACTACAGTTGTATGCAAGGAGAAAGAGTCCTTAGGGATCTGCAGCACAATCTAAAACACACATGATCTTTAGGTAACCTAACAAAACTAAATTATGGTTGTCATAAAGTCAATCAATCCAATTCTCCAGCTCTTTAAGCAACTAGGTCCAGTATTTTCTAATATAAAAATTCACAATCCATCTTTACCAACTTAATGACTCACATCAGATACATGCATCAGGCTATCACAACTTCCTTAACAATGAAGGTAAAACTTGTGAACCAAAATAGAGCTCCCAGAGCTGTAATTCACTTGGATTATAAAATCTACTGCAGTCTTTCATAAATTTACTCTGAATTGATAAAATGGATGGAGGGGTAGGCAGAGATAAGCACAACTATAAAATATGTGTGACAGCATCTCAGTTGTTAAAAAAAAAGACAGTGTCTCAGTTGTTAAAAAAAAGAAAATTTTAATTGTTACAAAAGTAGTCTATACACTCAAAAAATGTGAGCATCCAAACCCCAGCAAGTTAACAAACTATGATCTAAATCAAGTGCTTAATTAAATGCAGAATAAAATGCCATGTTCTGCCTCCCTACAGAAACATGCACCCTCTGTATACAGAAACATGCACCCTCTGTACACTTCTGAACATCATCAAACCAATACCCGCCAGAGTGGATATTTTGAATATTAAATCAGGAAATCATGATAAGTCCTAGTGGTTCCTCTAGGCCTCAGCAGCAGCCTTAGGTATCAGAGCAAACTCAAGCCCTTGTAACACTCAAAGATTAATGTTGATGTCATTACGAGGCTACTGATTCTCTGAAGCCGGGCTAGTTATTCCTTGATCCACAACGCAATTCCTACCCCACCCCCATCTCCAAAATAAAGAGATCTCAAGATAGAGAAGCCCTCGAGTACCCCCTTCTCTACCTCCAGGCTGCCGCTTTCTCCTCCCTCTGGCTCCAAGGTGGGGGCTCCAGAAGGTCCCGGGCAATTCTGAGCCCGGGTGGTGCTTGTTTTGTGTGTGCACCGTAGCTTTGGCCAGATGCTTCCTTTCCCAGTTTGCCAGAAGTGGAGCGCTACAGGGAACCCGGGGCTGAGGAGGGAGCCCGGGTGGCGGCGACGCTGCGGCTGCCGCTGCCTGTGGTATGTCAGGGGCCGGGATTGTATTTCGAAAGATCCGCCATTTTCACCTCGTCATCACCATCACAGCTCAGCAGCTTCCCCGACAGCTCTAGCCCCAGCAGCCGCTGCCACCGCCAGTAACCTCCCCCTTCCTCCTCCCCTCCCTGACCCTCCCCTCCAGAGAGGCGCACACCCACATATCCCGGGAAACCTCCCGCCGGCCCCGCCAACCTTCAAATGCACTGGGAGATACAAATGCATATACAGCCCAAGCCGAGACCTCCCACCCCACAACGAAAAATGGTGCTCCTGCGGGCTGGAGCCACAGCCACGTCAAAGGAAGTCGCGCCACCTGCGGGGGTCCCCAGCCTGGCATATATTTATTTGTTTTTGAAAAGCAGAAGCTATGCAGAAGGTGGCATAAGGACAATAAGGAACCCAAATGCTTTCCTTTTCAAAATAGCAACTTGAGATGATGGAACGCATTTTCTTCACTGCTCATTTCAGGCACTAAAAACAAGATCAAGACCTTTAACGTCACTCACCAACTCTGACATTTTCCTCTCCTGTCAGCACTACTTTGACAGAATGAGCTATTTTCATATGCACTTCTGACCAGACACATTTGTAAACTACAGGCATTGATTTTTACGTAGCTATTGAGGTCAAAACCACGTTCTGCACTATTTTCCTCTCAATTTAATTTCATCTGATCATTCCTGTCCATGAACCCTATAACTTCCAAGTTTGTTACTGGTTGAAGACGTCAAAGTGCAACTACGTTTAAAATGTATTGATCCTATTCATGGATCAACAATTTCTAATATAGAAAATATACCTCTAAGTTAAAATTCTTTGCCATGTTTTTAGGATCTATGTTATCAAATTTAAAATAATTAAGTAGTTCAATACAGTAAAAATAAACATCTTGCTTTACAAGAAGACCCCAGAGTTACCCATCTACCCCCACCAGCCCCTCTCATCCTTAATAAATAATTGAAAGAGAACATAGGTACTTTTTAATCAAAGAAATAAAAAGAAAACATAAACTACAAGGCTTCTGACAATACCAGAATTAAAAAAAAACAAACAAACAACTAAACTGGCTACCTTTGTTAATTTCAGAAAGATTTGATAATCACCTATTCAAAGGCTGAATTCTATACCTATTAAGCATAAGCTCTAAAAGACCAATCTGAAATGAGTGAATTGAATTTCAAGGATTCGCAGAGGGCCACTACTGTCTTTTTTAAGTTAGTCTAAGAAGAGTGTGGTGTAAGCTGAAAAAGCCATTTCATTTCCTTACCTTGCTTGAATGACAACTCCATATAACAGTCGGTAGATTCTGGCTTAAATTAGTGTTATTTTACTACCAGCCTAATCGCCGTGTCTATATGCAGCCTGCTCGAGCCTTGAAAGTATCAAGTCTTCCGAGCGTCTTCATCCTTAAACTTTATTTCCCCAACGCCAGCCGCGTCTACCCGCACTCTGCTTGGTGTTTACCGTTGCTTCGCCAAGTTAAGTCCCGGCCCGCTCCCTTACCCCGTGCACCTCGGGGACATTATGACATTTGGCTGGTGGGCTTCGCGAGGAAAACGGACATAACACGAAGATACCATACAAAGGGGCGTAGGAAGAACCCGGCAGCGGCGGGCAGCAAGGAAAGGAGGGGCTGGTACGAAATGACACAGCAGCAAAACCGGTTCCCAGAAATCCCGGGCCGACACAGCCAGCTTCTCCGGCCACGCAGTCTGCGTGTCAACAACCGCAGGAGCTCTTCCTCCAGACCGCCAGGAAGGGCGGGCTGCCGGGTGACAGCCGCCCTCCGGGGTGCGGGCGGGAAGGGGCAGAACCCAGAGGATCCTCCCGCCCACTGCAGCGGGGGGTGGGGCGCGGCGACCCCCAGCTTGCAGGTTCCCGCTCTCCACCAAGACTTCCCAGCCCGGGCTCCCGGAGGGGGCGGTACAGCGCCCTCCATCCGCGCCACCAACCGCAGCTGGGACCGGGCCCCTTACCACCCGCCTGCCCAGATGCCCCACCCCAGGTCTGACACTCACCAAAGCCAGAGCTGCCGGAGCCTCCTCCTCGCGACCGTGCTCCTTGGGCTCCAGCAGCCGCGGTAGTGGCAGCGCCTCCGAGACACAGACCCGGGTTTGTTCAAAATCACGCGCCCAGCGCCATTCCGCCGCCGCATCCCATAATACGCAGGGCCCTCCCCGCCTGCGCGCCCCTCTCTGCCCGCCCCTCCATTCCGTCAGCCCCGCCTCTCCTTCTGGCTTTCTCCGCCCCACCCTTTCTGCGGCGCCGGCCCTCCCCGCCTTGGCAACCCGAGCTCGCGTCATTCCGCAAGGTACCGTCAGTACGCTCCAGCTTCACGTGACTCTCAGTGGGCGCTCTTTCAAAGCTTTCGCACGGAATGTTCCATCCAGCTGAGGCTGGAAGGGGGAAGAGCGGGATACCCCCTGCGATTGGGAGGGCCTACCTAACCTAGCGCTCCAGGCTAGGAAGTCCTTGCAGTGTAGGTGTGATTTCTAGCGTCCTGCCGCTGTTTGATGTGCTTGGGTGGAAAGGTGATCAATATTCACAAATGCCAAATTTTGTCATTTTTTGGGACTAATTTTGTAGGGAGTGACTAAAAAGCCCCTGGAGACCTTATACTTCTTTTGAAAGGGAGGTTTTTTTTTTGTTTGTTTGCAATATACATCTAAGACTAACACCATCAATTTTTTTTGTAGTCATCTTTTCTTATTTTCCCCCTATGCTTTACTATAAAATAAAAAAAGATGCCTAAATTTGCAGTTGGATAGACAGAGATTATCAGTTCATAACTGCTCCATGTAAGACAAGAATTAAACAGGAGAAACAGTAGAAATTACAAAAGATCGTAATGCAAGATAGCATGGCACAATCTATAATTGCTGGTGCAGCACAGAGAACATGCAGGTCAAAGTGAGAGACGTTAGCCCTAGTACAATGGAGGAGATGAGACGCAGTGGAAGCAGCAATCATTTTGAAATTGAGAAGACCGGGTTTTAAATTTATTAGTGTATAACACTTATCGTTCCTTTTCTCATCTACAGAATAAAAATGAAACTTCCCAGAATCCTGAGGTTTAAATGAAGAGAGGGATGCTAAGCATCTACACAATCTCTGCCTCAAATGTATGTTCTATTCTGCCATAACCCTATACCTCCCACCTCAAATTCAGTGGTTAAGATTTAGCAAAGCAGGGAACATAAAATTAGCAAAGACCTGGAATTGGTCAAGTCTGTATGTAGCCTGTGAGAGGACTGTGAAAAAGCTGAATGATGAACAGCCTTTGTTGAGGCCCCTTTACAAGGAGCTTTGAAAGCTAGTGTGAGAAAACATCCTCATTGTTAAATGGTGCCCCTGTGTGGTATCTCTGGAAAGAAGAAGGGAGTGAGACAGGCTATCCAAACCCAGGTGAATTCTAAGAAAAGAATCCCCCCCAAAAAAGACAATTTCCCAGTCTATTCTACAAAGGCGAGCTAGCATAGTCCTGAAATCCATGGCAAATAATAGCCTCCCAAAAAGTGGGAAATTTTCCCTATGGCTTTGTTACAAAGACAAAATTGAGTATTGCTATCAAATCCAGTAATGTAATAAAAAGAATTCACTTTGTATGACAAAGTAGTTTGTTTCAAGAATGGTATGGTGATTTAACATTAAGAAATCTGCTCATGTAATTTATCAAATTGAAGGAGAAAAGCCACATTATATTCTCTAGGGATGCATTGTATAATATTCAACAGCCATTTCTTAATTTTAAAAATTCTTAGTAAACTATAAATGATAGCACATTGTCTTAATTGGATCAAGATAGTTATCAGAAAACATTAGTGGCATCACAAACTTAAAGTGAAATGACATGTAACTCTTTCATATTGAAATCAGGGACCTGAGCCCCAGCTGGATGCCTCAGTTGACTGGAGCATTGCCTGGTACATCAAAAGGTTGCAGGTTCCATCATTTTCCATCAGCATGTATACCTTAGTTTCCAGTTCCATCCCCAGTGGGGCACATACTAGAGGCAACCTATCGATTTTTCTCTCTCACATCAATGTTTCTCCCTCTCCCCCCACCCTTCCTCTCTCTCTCAAATTAATAAACGTATCATTTAGGGAGGATATTTTAAAAAGTCAGGGACCTGATAAAACAAGATGTGTTACTGGGTACCTATTATATGCCAGGGATACCGGTAGGTACAAGAAGTATGCACTAATAGAACAAAAGCCACTTTCTCAGGCCCTCTTTCCCAGAGCTGGCTGGACCCCATAAAGCATGATTGACCCTGATTGCTTTAAGAACCTTTATCCTCAGGACTAGAAAATTACTGGAAGCAACCTGAAGGCGCAGAGGCTCTGAGACTTATGAAATAGGACATACTAGACCACAGTAACCCTGCACCCCAAGATAACATAGAAACAATTTGCAGTCCAACGGAAACATCCTGCTTTATAACCATCCCATAACCATGACCAATAAAAGCTCAAGGTTTCCACACTTCAGGGCTGGTGTTAGCGCTTATCTCTGCACCTAGCCCTTTCCCTCTTTTGAGAAAGTAAAAATAAAAACCTTTACTTTCTGCTCTTTCTTCTCTTTGTGAATTCTTTCACAGCCCATGTCATCAACCAATTTTTTTTTTCTTAAACTAGGTTAGTTTATAATGATTATTCAGAAGTTCCTTTGTTCATAAGTCCATTTATCATAAATCCAGCTTTAGGCCTTCTTTGCTCCTGCCACTCAGAGAGGGTCAATCAAAGCTCATGCCTTTTTTCCAGCAGAAAACTGCATATTATTTTGATGCTTTCTAGACTGATTGTGAGGTGAGGGTAAGGAAGACAGCTTCTCTTCTATCCTGGTCCCACTTCATTCTTACTCAGCTTTGTGTGTCTAGATCTCTGTGATCCTGATTCTCCCCAGTGTTATGACCTCTAATGGTCTAGCCCCTGGACAATTTCCAGTTCTCTACCAGAAATAGAGGTTTTTTGTTTTCTTTTTCTATTTGTTTTTATTTTCCTTTTCTATTCCTTCAGCTGCAATGGGCCTCCACCTGTCCCTTGAGGAATAGCAGGTTTGCTGCCTTCCTCCATCATTTAAGTCTTTTGTTCCTTAGAGAAGGGTCTACGTTTCATAGCACCTTTCCTGCAGTGGCAGCCAGTCCTTTCCTCTAGGCCTGTCTGCCACTCTGCCCCCAGTCTTTGCCCCAGGTGCCCACTGGAGGTCCCTGAAGAAACACCTGGGAGGGGAGGTGAACCACCTTTATGATTGTAGCTCCCATGCCAGCCCACACTCCCATCTTTGGCAATTTATTTTAAAAATTAGCATAATTCTTTATTGTTTGTAAGGCTGCATCATTACATGCTCTGTCACAGATGACCCAGCATTTGCATCTCTTATATTGTTTGGAAGTACTAGTCTTTCCTTACATTTCAGGGTAGTTGTTGCCCTGTAACCTCAGCTCTCTGATTGGCTCAGTAAAAGTTATGATTTTGTAGATTACCTAGTTTATTGTTGTGATGATGGGAGTAATACTTTCTCTAGCTTTCTACATCAAAGTGGAAGCTGGAACTCCTCCAGATGCTTTTTTTGTTTGTTTTTTTTTTTAAACACATGTATAAGGTACATACTGGATTTTAAAGTTAATACAAAATATTTAAAATATGCCAATAGCTTATATAATTGTTACATATTAAATGACAGTATTTTAGACATACTGTTGTAAATTAAGCGTTTTTTAATACTTATTTTACTCTGGAATGCTATTTTTGTGAAATATATCACAGATATGGTAGGTATATTGCAGAACTCACTTTTTTGAAAGTTGTCCTAGAGACAGTGCCAAATCATAGTAAAAAATGAATTTTTTTCCTGAATAAGATCCCACCCCCTCCAATAATACAACTCAACTTTATTTTTTTTTAAATATTTTATTTATTATTTTAAAGAGAGAGGGGAAGGGAGAGAGGCAGAGAAGGAGAGAGACATCTATGTTTGGTTGTCTTTTATCTGCCTCCAGCTATGGATCTGGCTGGAGACCTGGCTTGCAACCTGGTTATGTGCCCTGGCTGGGGAATCAAACCAGCTCAATTTTATTTTAAGTTATAGGAACTACAATTTATTCTTTTTGGTGTTTTCCATCTTAAAGAGTAGATTGATTTTTTTTTTCCATGCATAGGTCTTACTTCTTTCAATACCCTTTATTTTCTCCCTACATGTTTTACAAGTTGCAGCTTTCAGAAATAATGGCATTTGCAGTGCTCAGCTTGTCCCTACAGAGTAGAAATTATGATATCTACTACTTTGAGGTAAAAAAATAAGAAACCCTAGGATTTAACTAATTTTATAGAATAGCATTCTAGCTAGTTTTTGAACTCGTGGTTGACTTCCTATGTGGTCCTCAACTAACCCCTGAACTATTTAAGAGCCTGTTAAGGAAGACATTAGGTACGTTCGCATTTCAGTTATAAAGTTTACTATAGCATTAATACATTTTCCCAAGCATCTCCAGTTTGGGGCCCTTCATAACTAGTGGAAATGTATATTTCCACTATCTATTTGAAAGGAATCTCATCTAATTTACATGCTAATATGAGAACATATATATGTACTATGTACATGAATTATATAGTTTAGTAGTTTGCAACTTCCATCCCAAATTGGTCTTCATTCTCAGCATCTTTTTTAACCTAAAGATTGACTAATTTCTTAACACAATAAATACCAATTGGTTGCTATTTAAAACACAAATTGCTAACAAAATCTATGTATTATACACCCACAAACAAGCACATATTTTGTAACAATGAATAAGAAAGATAGCATGTAGCCCCTGACTGGTGTGGCTCAGTGGATTGGTGCTGGCCTGCGAACCCAAAGGTCACTAGTTCAATTCCCTAGTCAGGGCACATAACCAGGTTGAAAGTCAGATCTCCAACCAGGTCCATAAATGGAGGCAGGTGAAAGGCAACCATATATTGATTCTGCTCTCCCTTTCTTCCTCCCTCCCTGTCCTTCTCTCTGAAAATAATAAATAAAACCTTAAAAAAAAGAAAGAAAGATAGCATGCATTCTATGTAATATACAGCCACATTTTTTACTTTTTCTTGTTCCTTAATGGCAGTTGATTTTTCTAAGAGTTATTGCAAGTAACATGATTTTCCCATATTGTGAAATAATTACAACTTAAGAAAACTTAACCTGTAGTGATGCAGATACAAGTAAAATACAACATTATAACTTATTCAGTAAAGTCTATTTATTACAAAACTATTTTGAAGCATTCATAACTTAAAGTTGGCTCTTATCCTTCAGCTGCCCTATGTCTTTTGATTGGTGCACTTAATTCATTTACTTTTGAGGTTATTATTGATAGGTATCTATTCATTATCTACTTTTCTTTTTGTACCTGTGTTCCTGTCTGTCTCTCTCTGTTTCTTCATTTTTCGTAAAGCAGACCCTTTAACATCTCCTGCAAAGCTGGTTTGGTGGAGATGTATTCTTTTAGCCTTCTTTTGTCTGGGAAACTTATTATTTCACCTTCCATTTTGAATGAGAATCTTGCTGGGTAGAGTAGTCTTGGTTGTAGACCTTTGTTTTTTATTGCTTGTAATATTTTTTGACATTCTCTTCTGGCTTGTAATGTTTCTGTTGAGAAATCAATGGATAACCTTATTGGAGCCCTTTTGTAAGTTATTTTTTGTTTCTCTCTCGCTGCTTTTAGGATTCTCTTTGTCTTTGAAATTTGCCATTTCAATTATGATGTGTCTTGGAGTGTGTCTATTTGGGTTCATCTTTATTGGGACCCTCTGTGCTTTCTGTACTTGCGTGACCTTTTCTCTCCCCAAGTTAGGGAAGTTTTCTGTCATTACTTTTTCAAACAGATTTTCTATCCCTTGCCCTTCTTCTTCTCTTTCTGGTATCCCTATGATATGGATTGCGTTTCATGTTGTCCTGTATCTTTCTTAAAACCTCCTAATTCTTTTTCAGTCATTTTTCATTTTGTTGCACTGTCTGGGAATTGTTTTTTACATTGACCTCCAGCTCGCTGATCTGATCCTCTGCCTTCTCTAGCCTGCTTTTGATTCCTTCTACTGTGTTCTTCAATTCAGAAATGGTATTCTTCATTTCCTCCTGGCTCTTTTATAGTTTCTATGTCCTTTCTAGTGCCAGTATAGTTCTCAGTAAGTTCCTTATAGCTTCCCCGGAGTTCTTTGTAATTCCCCTGGAGTTCTCCATAGTTCCTCTGGAGTTGTTTGTAGTTTTCTTTGAACTTGTTGAGCTCATTGAGCTTCTCCATCATCATTGTTTTGATTTCCATGTCTGATAGTGTGCTTGCCTCTATTTCATTTTGCACTCTTTGTGGGGATTCCTCCATTCCCTTTTTTTTTTTCAGCCTGTAGCACTTGGTATTCCCAAGTGGTCTCCCACCCAAGTACTAACCAGACCCAACCCTACTTAGCTTCTGAGATCAGATGAGATTGGGCACATTCAGGGTGGTATGGTTGTAGACTCCTTTTGATGAGGGTTTGTTTTTTTTATCTCCCCATTTTAGGTGACACTTCTTGTTTGTTTCTGCTTCTTGGATTGGTCTAGTTTAACTTACTCTTTTCATGGTGTGACCTTCTGTGGTGTAGAGGTGCACTTTTTTTACTTCCTGGTTCCGAGTTTGGTGACGTCAGCCAGTTGGAAACTACCAGAGATCCAGTCTTTGTGTCCTACAGTTTTTAATCCAATCAACCTGTGATCTGTGGTCAGGAAAGATTAATTCCTACAGGCAGGGCTGTGGCTACCCCTCAGGCTCCCGCCCTTTAGAGAAGGGTAGTCTGCCAGCTGTGTGGGGGATGGGTCCACACTGGATTCACAGGCTGCTACCTCAACTCTCCCCTTAAAGCCACTGCCCCAAACTTTCCCCAATCATCTCTAGTCCACTCTGCCCTTTCTCTGCCAGAACCCAGGGTAATTAGTGCCAATGTATTTTTGTCTGTGGTTCCTTTAAGAACTGTGTTTCTATCTCTTTTAAGCCAGCTAAACTTGGCGGCTTTTGATTTTTCACAGTTGGGTCCTGTTTTACTCTCAGCTGTGTTGTTATAGGCCGGGAAGCCCAGCTGGGGGTTTAGAACCCACCCTTCTCAGAAATCTGACTGCTGAGATGTTTCTCTAACCCCTTAGCTGTTGCCCAGGGGAGCCCAGCCAGCCCTCTCATAGCTTCATGGTTCCACACTTCCTACTAGTCATGTTGTGATGAATTGGCCTCTTTTGTCTGTGGTTATAAGGCTTCTCTCTAGCTGGTGTTCTGTTGGTTTTTCCCAATGATTTCTCCTCAGTTAGATTGTAATTCCAGATTGGTCCTGGGAGGAGACTGGTGTAGTTCCACTTACTTCTTCGCCATCTTGGTTCCTCTTCCAGGTGTTATTTTTATTAAGACAATCTGAGGGTCTCTATTGTTGGACCACAATCCTCATCAGTTTTTATCCAGGGCGTTCCTTCAACTTACTCGCTTAGCCCATCCCTTCCTACTTGTCTTTCTATCTGTTAAAGTTCTTGCTTTTCAATCTAAATTTCACTATCTGCTTCTGGTTGTTGCCATAGTTGGTGGCATATTCAAACCATCTTCCACACCTTATCGACGTTAGTTCCTAATCAATGGGTTTTTTTTTTACCATCTTTTAAAAAAAATTATACTGTTGCTGTATTACATCCATCCCCATTTTACTCCCTTCTGTCCCCCTCCCCACACACCCATTTCCCCCAAAGTCAATCGCACCTGTTGTCCATGTCCATGGTTCCTTTATACTAGGTTCTTGTCTAAGCTGCTCCCTTTCCCTGCCTCTGCCTCCCGCCTCCCCCTAACCCCTTTCCCCCTGACCACTGAAGGCTTATTCATTGTATTCATATATTTGGTTCTGTTTTGCTTGTTGTTAGTTTTGCTCATTATTGTCCCGTAATGGGTGAGATCATATGATATTTGTCCTTCACTGACTGGCTTATTTCACTAAGCATAATACTCTCCAGTTCCATCCATGTTGTTGCAAAGGGTACGAGTTTCTTCTTTCTTTCTGCTATATAGAATTCCATTGTGTAAATGTACCAAAGTTTTTTGATCCAATCACCCACTTGATAGGCACTTACGCTGTTTCCAGCACTTGGCTATTGTAAATAGTGCTGCTATGAACATAGGTGTACATAGATTCTTATGAATTGGTGTTTCAGGATTCTTTGGGTATAGCCCAAGGAGTGGAATTGCTGGATCAAAAGGCAGTTCCATTTTTAGTTTTTTAAGGAAACCCCATACTGTTTTCCACAGTGGCTGCACCAGCCTACATTCCCACCAACAGTGTATGAGGGTTCTCTTTGCCCCGCATCCTCGCCAACACTTGTTGTTTGTTGATTTGCTGATGATTGCCGTTCTGACAGGGGTGAGGTGGTATCTTATTGTGGTTTTAATTTGCATCTCTCTGATGACTAGCGATGTTGAGCATTCTTTCATATGCCTCTGGGCCCTTTGTATATCTTCCTCAGTGAGTTGTCTGTTCAGGCCCTTTGCCCATTTTTTAATTGGGCTGTCTGTCTCCTTGGTGTTGAGTTGCATTAGGTCTGATTTTGGAGATCAGACCCTTGTCTGAGGTATCATTGGCAATTATGTTTCCCATACAGTTGATTCCCTTTGAATTTTGCTGATATTTTCTTTAGCTGAACAGAAACTTTTCAATTTGATATAGTCCCATTTGTTGATTCGTTCTTTGATTTCCTTTGCCCTTGGTGAAGTATCAGTAAACATATTTTTGCGTAGGATATCTGAAAGTTTACTGCCTGTATTTTTCTCCAGGACCTTTATGGTGGCACTGCTTATGTTTAAATCCTTTACCCATCTTGAGTTTATTTTGGTGTATGGTGTAAGTTGGTGGTCTAGTTTTATCTTTTTGCATGTTGCTGTCCAGTTCTCCCAACACCATTTGTTGAAGAGACTGTTTTTACTCCATTGGATGTTCCTTCCCCCTTTGTCAAAAATTAGTTGACCATAGAGTCCTGGGTTACTTTCTGGGCTCTCTATTCTGTTCCATTGATCTATATGTCTATTCTTATGCCAGTACCATGATGTTTTGATGACAGTAGCCTTGTAGTATTGTTTGAAGTCCGGTATTGTGATTCCTCCTACCTTGTTCTTCTTTCTCAAGATTGTGGTGACTATTCGTGGGCGTTTTTGGCTCCATATAAATTTTTGAAGTATTTTTTCTATTTCTGTGAAGTCTGTCATTGATATTTTAATTGGGATTGCATTGAATATGTAGATTGCTTTGGGTAGTATGGACATTTTAATGATGTTAATTCTTCCCATCCATGAACATGGTATATGCTTCCATTTATTTGTATCTTCCTTGATTTCTTTCTTCATTGTTCTGTAGTTTTCTGAGTACAGGTCTTTTACCTCCTTAGTTAAGTTGATTCCTAGGTACTTT
>PVIW01009464.1:0-19515 GCA_004026585.1 Noctilio leporinus
AAAAAAAAAAAAAAAAAAGATGACTAGAGTTGGCTTCCATGTAGTCTATGTGCATCCATTCTGGTATCCCTCCTAACTACAAGAAAATAATGGTTTTTAACATGTGTAATTCTGAAAAAATTATCCATGTTACCTATGTAGCCTCCCATTGTCCTATGGACAAAGCAAACTGTTCAACATGGTTAATCATGCCCTCTCCAGACTCTTTCTCTGCATGTTCTTCATCAACATTTGGGCTCTAGCTATGTTGGCTTTTCTTTTGTTCCTTCACATTACACATGGTCAGTTTTTCCCCATGGCATTGTGCTCATATTGTTGCTTCTACTTGGCACTTCTCTTGAATCTTCACCTACTCATCCTCAGCATGCAGATCAAGGATCCTTTGCTCATGAAAGCCTCCTTAAATGTTTGGCTAGGTCAATTTTTTCTATTATATTATGTGTTCTTAGAGTACAATTGTATCTCTCTCTTATAGCTCTAGACACAGTAGAAGTTTCACATGTTTACACAAATGCTTCATTACTATCTATTTCCTCCATTAGAATATAATAATGCTGAGTTAGAAATGAATCTATATTTTTTCTTTCCAGGATTATCACAGTGAGAACCATATAAGAGGTGCTCAGTATATAATTGACGGAATAAGAGATGGAAAAAACAGAAAAAGAAAAACCCTGAAGAAGAGGGATAAAATGTTTGTAGAATAGAAGAGAGTAGAAAGCAATCAAGGAACTATGAAAGTAAAAAACGAAGAAGGAGGAAAAGAAAGAAAAAACCAATGAGAAGTAAAGAAGAAAAGGACTCTTTTTTTCATTAAAAATATTATATATTTTGTATGTGGTAAGCATTGAGTTAAGATGTTTGTAAGTATTACTCTTAAGACAAATCCAAAGGAAGAACTATTTTAATTTCTGTTGTAGATAAGACAACTGGGGCATAGGGAAGTACAGAACACAGGATGTGTAAGTGCTATGAATTAAATTGTGACTTAAATCTAGGTCTATTTGAATGTAGTGAAATGAATTAATTTAGAATTTTTAAGCCCAAGATTATAATTATAAATTAAAAAATTAGATAACATAGAAGGTCTGAGAGCTTTTGAGAAGTGCACTCATATGGTCCCAATGATATGTATTAAAGTAACCCAGTATCCTTAACTAGATTAAAAAAAGAAAGAAAAAAAGAAAAATATATGTCAAGTGCCTGACTTTTATTACAAAAATGTTTTTGATTATGAAGTAATAATTTATGTGAGGTATAAATAACTATTTTTTCTAATTTTATTGACATGTAATTGACATATAACATTATATAAGTTCAAGATATATGATAATGATTTGATATGCATATCTAATACAAAATGATATCCATAACCTCTTATTTTTTTCTATGAGATCTTTTAAGATTGGCTCTTATTAACTTTTAAATATGCCATGCAGTATTGTTAACTATGGTCACTATGCTATATGTTATATCCCCAGAACTTATTTATCTAATAACAGTATGCTTGTATTTTTTTCTTGTTCTGGGCAGCATCAGTGCTAATTTAAAGGCCTTTCAACTGTTTGAATCAAGCCCACCCAGATTATCTGGGATAATTTCTGTTACAGTCAACTGATTTTAGACTTTACCTATGTCTATAAAGTATTTTCACAGCAATACCTTGAGTAATGTTTGATTAAAGAACTAGGGATAACAGTTAGCTTGATACAAAAATTGACTATGACAGTCTACACCTTGTCACCCTAGCACCCATGAACATCTCATTAAGTTGTAGTTCATTTCCAAATAGAAACATAAAAACAAAGTCATGCTTCTGTTTAACATGATAAAACTATCCTGTGTTCAGCCAAAACAAACTAATTCTTTACTCAAGAAAAGAAGGAAAGTCCTTAGTTGATGTTCATTCTTCTCCTTTGACTTATTGTATCTTAAATACTGTGATATAAAGTTAACTATTATTAATATGTCTTATGTTAGATAATAAAGGAAGAGAGCAAACAAAATTAAAACATTTTTATTAATAATTATACATTTTATAATAAAATAATATTCATTTTGCAACTGATCATGTGGTCATAACTTGTATTTATAATGTGGTATTCTTCTATCACATATTGCATATTCACTTTGCCCTCAGAAAGAACCTCAGCTGGTTATGATTCTTTGCCTTATTGTGTGACTCAGATCTTTATTTCTAAACAGACTTTGTTTAATTAGGTTCTTTAATTTTGCACTGACTTTTAAGACATAGGACATGATAGTATACAGAGATGCCCTCTAAAGGATTTCTTACGTTCTAGACATATTCTCACTTATCTCCATAGTACAGTAGCAATCCATTTTTCTTTTGGTAATTTGGATCAATAATTCTATCCAGTACTGCAACTGCTTTTTTAAACCTGTTGTAGCAGAATTATAAAGAGTCCAAAGTGAGTGAATGGCAAACTTAACTTCCAGTTCAAGGATTCATTATTGTGTCTCATGATGGGAGCATTTCTCCCATTGGAACTAAGACCAGCAGTGCCCAAGATCACAGGGATGACAAGCAAAATTCTGCTTATTTACTGCTCGCAGTAATAGTGAGTGGTACCACTTTTATTTCTGCCTTGTTTTTTCTGGACCCATGAATCCTGGCAATGGAAGAGAGTGTGCCATATGTCAGATGTTGATTTATAGCATATACATGGCCTTCTGAAGAACATTAGCCCAGGCTTGCAAGGTCTTGCTGCCACCTAGCCAATGCTGTAGCCAAGGCTTCAAATGGCCAGGCTATCATGCTAACAAGATAGCTGCTTCAGGATAATGGGAAACATTGTAAGATCTGCAAATTTTATGAGCATGAGCTCACTGTCAAACTTCACTTGTCATGAAGTGAGTTCCATAATCAAAGACAATGCTGTGTGTAACACATTGATAATGCAAAAGGCATTCTGTTAAGTCCATCCACGGTAGTTTTCACAGAAGCATTATGTGCAAGTCAGGGAAATCCATAGCCAAGATTAAGTGACTGCTCCGGTAAGAACGATTGCCTCTTCTATAATGAAAGTGGTTCAGTGGAACCAAGCTACCAGCAGCTAGGTGGCTGATGACCCCAGTGAATGCTGCCAGATTGGGCACTCAGCAGTTGCAGCCAGTTCGGCCTTAGACTGTTTTCCCTCCTTCCCAGCAAATGGCCAACTGTACCGCCGCAATCACTGCCCATGGGAAGGATTTTTCTCTATCATTTTCCTTCAAGAGTATCCCAGGAAGGGGTTTTAGTGCTGTTCAAATTTGGGTAATGCAAGCATATTGTGCCTGAACTATCTGTAACCTGGGAGGGTTTTCTCTTCTTCAGTAAATTGCCTGTAGGGAACTCTCTCCTTGAGGCTGGAAGGCAGAGAGTAGTGTAACCTAAAGGGAGCCATAGGCGTTTGGACCACTTCCTTATGTGGCTTACTTTTGCCTTCTTGGCAGTGACTGTATATTTAGAGAGGGACCTGAGAAATGTGAATATTTTCAGAGAGTTCTACCAGGAATTGCTGGTAAAATAAGAATTGCCAGGATGAGGTTCAGCACCAATTTAAAGGATCAATTAGAGGATCAATTACGAATAAAATGATACTGCCTTTCATAGTTATCCATCCTGCCTTCTTCTCAGATGTGGGTTTTCTTTGATAATGTCCTTAGGTCTCAAGCTCAACCTAACCTTCAGTGCTGGTCAAGGACATTTACTAGTCCCATCGCCTGGGACAAAGAGATGATTTTTCTGCTGAATAGCATCATGGGGATTGTTTCTCAGTTTGAGTTAAAATATGTATTTAGCTCTTAATTTTTCTAAGTCTCCCCAATATATATCAAACTACTCTTGTGGTTTAAAAATTATTTCCATGCTTTATTAACATCAGGCTGTTAAAAGAAAGTGTGAATACAATTAGGAACTTCTATTTTTAGCAAAAAAAAATCTGTCTTAAATAATTAGCAACTTTTTCTCTACATTATACATTAAATGCTTGCTATTTCCTAAGTTAGCTCAAAGATACTTGCATTTTCATGCAAGTGGGTAGAGGACACCGTGAAACTAGAAACCTGAGCTTGTCTAAAATCCTAGGTTTATGCTTTCCTCAGGATTTTGCATCTTTTATTTGAGGATTATTAAATAAAGAATATTGCCTTATTTTCTTTATTAGTGATGGTATCAGGTCTAAATAGAGTTTTTTGATATACATTAAGGTGAATAATATGCTGAGTCATGAAATAAGCAAAAGGTCATAACAGCATTTCAGCATTTTTTATAACTTTTCCTAAAAAGTAAAATATATAATTAACTTCATCTAAAATTGTTGAAATTATGTTATTTAAGGTTCACCATACAATATTTAAAAATACATGTAACTAAAGCCTTCAGTTCAGAAAGTATAATAGCCATAACTAGAATAATCAACTACTTCATTTCTTTCTTTGTTCCTGAGCTTAAGGGAAATCCATTTAATATTTCATGTTATACATGTTATACATGTTAGCTGTAGGGAATTTTTTTAGATGCCTTTTATGAGGTTAAGGAAATTTTTCTCTTTTTCTCCTCTATTGAGCTTTTTAAATTATAAATGGATATTAAATCTGCTTATTAAATGTCTTGAGAGTTTCAAATGCTTTTTATCATTAAATACATGTATTAGTAGGGGATATCATATTTATTTATTTTGTTATATTAAACAGAGCTTTACATTTCTTCAAAATATTTTATTTATTTATTTTTAGAGAGAGAGGGAAAGAAAGAGAGAAAGAGAGAGAGAGAGAGAAACATCAATGTGTGGCTACCTCTCATGTGCCCCCAGCTGGGGACCTGGGTGGAAACTTAGGCCTGTGACCTGACTGGGAATCCAACAAGTGATCCTTTTAGTTCGCAGGCTGGTGCTCAATCCACCTAACTGCATGAGCCAGACCAAACCTTGCATTTTTGTATAAATCCCACCTGGTCAAATTTATAATTCTTCTTTGTTTTTTAGATTTTATTCATTATTTTCCTAGAGAAGGGCAAGGGAGGAGGAAGAAAGGGAGAGAAGCATCAAACAATGCATGGTTGCCTTTCACATGCCTCCAGCTAAGGACCTAACTGGAGACCTGGCTTGCTACCTGGTTATATGCCCTAACTAGGGAATCAAACCAACGACCTTCAGGTTCACAGGCTGGCACCAATCCATTGAGCCACACTAGCCAGGGCTGTGTAATTATTTTTATGTATTGTTGAAATCAGCTTCCTAATATTTTGTTGAGAAATTTTGTATCTATATTCATGAGATATTGCTCCATAATTTAGAAGTCATTACTTCGGCTTTAGTACCAGTAATACTAATTATAGAATGAATTGGAACATCTTACCTTTTCATCTATTTTTCTGAGTTTGTAATAGATTATCATTTCTCTTTTAAATATTTGATAGAATTTACCAGTAAAAACTTCTGAGCTTGAAATTTTTTTAATGCATATTTATTTCTAATTCAGTAATTATAAATAATATACCTATTCAAAATTCTTAGTTTTTTTGAGTCAAATTAGTAGATTGTGCCTTTCTAAAACATGTCATTTTTTCCTTATTTGTGTAATTTATTGGCATAAAGTTGGTATTAATGATCTCTTATAACTTTTAATTTCTTTAAGATCTGTAGTAATGTCTCTTTTTTCATTCTTAATTTGGATAATTTGTGTGCTATTTTTCTTGATTATTCCAGTTAAAGTATGTTTTGATCTTGTCAAAGATTCAACTTTTGATTATATTAATTTTTGCTATTATTTTTCTGCTTCCTACCTCAATAGTTTTTACTCTAGTTTTTGTTTTTTCCTTTCCTTTGCATGCTTTGGATTTAATTTGCTGTTCTTTTTCTACTTTCTTAAGACAAAAGTTTAGTTTTCTAATATAGGTGCAAAAAGTTAAAAATTACATCTAAGTTCTATTTAATTTTATCCCATAAATATTTAATGCTTCATTTTTTTTTAATTAAAACAAGTTTATGTTTTTTTCCAAACTTTGTCAACCCATTTGTCATTTAGAAGGGTCGTTTAATTTCCAATTATCTGTAGATTTCCCAAATTACATTATCTTTTGCATTTCAATTTTAATTTTATTGTGATTGGAGAATACACTTTAATGAGTATGATTTTAATCCAATGAAATTTATTGAACCTTGTTTTATAGCCTACACCAACAAAGTTGGGTAAGTGGAAGTAGGGCAACCCCAAGATAAAATTCTAATCTTCTCATATTTGGAAAGTTTCTGATAGGAACATTATCTATTTGCTATTTAAGAGAGAGATAAAATCTCTATAATCAAAGATTGTTACTTAACCTATGATGCTATTTCAAGCTATTTTACTATCCTCTGCTTATTAAGAGGAAACTGAAATATTTATGTTTTAATTTATTGGTGTTTTGGATGTAATATGTAAAATTTAGTATAATTAATGTAGAGTTTAATTCTTTTTTTAAATTTTATAACTTATTGACTATCTTGAATCATTAGTCAGACTTTGGTTTGACATACTCTCAAATAATTTTCCCCCCAATTTTGTTTTCACTTAGTTTTGAAATCAGAGTATGATTTTGAGGTAAATTTAACCCATATGTTTTTATTCATCAACTCTTAATTGTTAAAGAACATTATTGGTTATAAATGATATTTTGTTCAAAGGAGTCTTTTGAGCTATTTTAATAATAATTTTATTCTCATTATAAAACACAATTAATTTATGCCAAAAGATTACAAAATAATCTGGAAAAAATCTTCTCAGGTCTTGCTTCTTTGCACATCCTATTACTTAAATACATTGTTACCACGGACATAAGACCAATACAACAGTAAGGTATTGTAAGAAAGACAGAAGAGTTGGACACAAACTAGTACAAGGCATTTGTGGAATAGTTTTATTTTCCATTTATGGACAAATAAAACATTTGGATTTATGATTAAATAAATCAGGAATGTTTATGATCATTAGGTTTGTTATAAATATAATGATTCATGTGAAATTAGTTAAGATGCATTTAATGATAAAACAACACCAAAATGCAGTATATTTCTAAAGAGAGAGAAAACTCTACTTAATAAATTTGTGAGAGTGATTAAAAATATAAGAATATTGATGGATGACACCTTCGTATTCTTAGTCAGGGAAGCCAGCCCTGACATAGTCTAGTGATAATAGCAGGGCTTTCAGGCTGAATTAACATCATGTATCCATCTAGTTAATCACCGCCTAACTGAAGTAGCCACACCTGTAAAAAGGTACTGGGAGAAAAGGATATCCAAAGGGACAGCATTCCATGCAGGTGAAGTAGGTAGTTGCTAGTGACATCAGAGAACATGGTTCATCCTAAGACTAGATTCATACAGACTGTCACTGAAATCTGGAAATTCATAATTAGATATTTTTCCATTAGTAAAGACTTTGTTTTCTAAAACAATTCAAATCATTCCGTGAAAAGAAATACAATAATCCTTCACTTAACATTAGTGATCAGGTGTACCAGATTCTTCTCTGGGATGATGAGTTTTGATGGGGAAGGACAGAATTTTTTTTTTCCAGAGTTTTGGTACATTTAGATAGATTTGTAAAAGTCTTTGAGAATGCGCTCTATTCACCTAAGATCCCATCTACAAAGGTAAAGAGATATATAGTAAAAAGGAACTTTCTGCAATGCTCATAGTGCCAAAAACAATGTGTCAAAAAAAATTCTGCTCTGGCTAGTGGCTTAAAGGATAAGGTGCCAGCCTTTGAACCCAAAGGCTGCTGGTTTGACTTCCCAGTCAGGACATATAACCAGGTTAAAAGCCAGATCTCCAGCCAGGTCAGTAGCTGGAGGCAGGTGAAAGGCAACCATACATTGTTGTCTCTCTCCCTCTCTGCCTTTCTCCCTTCCCCTCTCTCTAAAAATAATAAATAAAATATTTTTAAAAATTCTTTAATAGTTATTTATAATCTAATAAAAATCAAATAATACCATATTGACACAGTTTCTGTTGGTGCAAGTTTCCTGAATAAATTTTCTTCTTTTTCCCCCTGTTGAAACGCAAAACGCTGTTGAAACGCAAAACGTCTAACCTATGTAACACATGTGTGACAATCCTCAAGCCTGGTTCATAAGAGATGTCTTATACAAATAATGCCTGAATTTCTTTTTTTTTAACTTGAGATTTTTTCAAATATTGTGCTCATTTTATTATCATAATTTCCTAAGGGAAAACATTATTGTCATAGTCCACTTTCACAGATGTAATAACAGTCTTAGGCTGTGTGAAAGTTAAATCTTTGAAGGAAGGGATAGTGTCTGGCTGTATTCTATGATACTATAGTTCCTTCCTCATTCAGCAACTCTTCCTCTGTTCCACAATGTGAAAACCATACAGATGCTTCAAGATTTCCATTAAGAATGTACTTGCATGCTTTTTACAATGAAGTTTCTAAAGTCTATTTTAGTGAACATCCTCAGACTCAAGATGTATAACACCATCCAGGAGATCTAATATATGTGTGGGCTGATAGATTCCTTTCAGTGCTTCAGTCTTAACTGCAATGAAACCAAACCAAAGTTGTAATTCTTGGAGAGTTTGGGATGGTAAATACAGTTCAAACCTGGGTGGTAACTGTTCTCTGCATGGAAATAGGTAATTGAAAAGGAACAAGGATTTGGATGTGTAGGCTAGAGGCACTGAGTTGCAGCCTCAAAGAGGTCATACTAAAATGAATATTTTAAAAGGACTATAAAATTGCATCTAAGATCGATGGGGAGCAAAAGCAATATTTAAATGAAATTGTTATGGATATAAGTCACTTTCCAGGCATTATAACTATTTCTAACATAAAATATGTTTTCACTTCATATATAAAACATTGTTATTATTCACATCTATGACATGTTAACATATTAAAACTTAAATGTTTAATGCATATATTAAAATTTTGTGTCATCATTAACACAGCTGATAAATTATCTTTGAAAAAATGGAAAAGATATATCAAGAGATAATTTTTACAATGAGAATAAAAATATGTAAGTTAAAGTGTGGTGAAATAAAAATGTCTATCTTAAAGTTCTAAGCCCCTTCTTTTTTGTTGTTATTGTTCATGGGAATTCTACTGCCATTTGTTTTTCTATTAAATGACATTTCAAATAATTTATTATAAACATAAATCACATCTTCTTTCAAGAAGGCTAACAACAAACTAAATGTGAGATCTTGCTTGCATTTCCAAGCCTTACCCAAGACTAAATAGAAGAACAGTTGCTTTATAGATTGTATCTGAAGAATAAGCAGAGACAGTAGATTACAGAAAACATGTCACTTAAAACTGACATCTGCCCTTTAATTCACCAACATCATCCTAAACCCTGTCACTTCAGTTGACATGTGTTACATACACATCCTGATACATGAGGTTCTGGAAAACCACAATCTTATCTCCTGTGGTTAGTTAAAAGAAAAAAAAAAATCTATATCTATATATTTATATCTATATAGAGATATAGCTAGATATATCTCTATATAGATAGCTATGATTTATCTATAGATATAACTTCATCTTTTTAGCTTTTAAAATGCTGAAAAATGGCTGTTGTTCACATGCTGGGCCATTGAGATTTACTCATGGCTACTGTCCGAGACACATCAGTCCTGTGTGCCCAAATTATACATCCTTTATGATACGGAAAATTTCCATCATTAATTTGACTTCTTAGAATCACAGCATCTCAAAAGACCTTTGTTAGATATTTGCATACCTGAGATAATAAACTATAAATATATTTATGCTTATTATCTTTAGTTATAACATTAATGGAAAAAAGGTCTTTTGAAATAGAAAGAGAGATTTCTACCATAATGGAACTATGAATTAAAGACAGGCAGAGCCTGTTTCTAGTCCTTTGCTATTCAAGGTATGGTCCACTGATGAAAAGGATCAGCATTACTAGGAGGTTGTTAGAAATGCAAATTATCCCAACTCTCTCCTGCCACCTACTGAATTGGAATGCCTTGGAATAAGGGATTCTTGAGGTAATTCTGATGAGTGCTATTATTTATCAAGCACTGCTTTAAACTTGAGTTTAGTGAGATATCCTGACAGCAAGAGAAAAGGGGACGAGCAGAGCTGAAACAGGTATTGCATAAACCACTTATAATTATTTCACAAAATGATTTACATTAATTTATAATCTTAATTACATTTACCTAAAAATCATAATAAAAATTAAATAATCAGTGTTGAAACTAGAAAAGCCAGAGTTCATATTGCCTGTCATCTATCATACCCAGTAAGCAGAGACAGGAATTGAATCTTCATGGGCACTTTATTCAGATGGTTGGCAATCTGAGAAGACAGTGGGTTTGTACCCAAACAAGACTGTCTTACATTCCATTATAAATGGACCCTTTTATAAGAAGAAGAAAAGTATAGGTAAGAGGTTTGGAATTCAGGAATAAAGTTAATGAGATAAATGCTGCAGCATTCTTTCATCTGTGTCCTGGGCAGAGGTCTTTGTGCCCAGGGTGGTGGTCATCTCACCCTGGAGTTAAGGTGGGTTATGTCTCCAGTTCCTGAAACAATCACTTTTACATACATTAATTACTAAGCTCATTAGTTGTTACCTGAAACTAAAATTTTCCAACATTTGAGTCCCCCATCAATATGAATCTGTAACTACACACACCTATTTCATTTGTATATAGCATGATAACATAGGTTTAAAATACTCCATCCCAGAACACACACTTGAATAGATTTTAAACAAGTATGTAATTTCTAAACTTTTGGCTTATTCTCTGGGGCAATTAAAATTTTAAAGAGTCATTTTTATTAACTATTTTTATATATAAAGTCACTGCTTAATTATTGAGGGCGAGTGGTAGGCAAAACAAAACAGAACAACCAACCCCAAATACTCCAGATATTTAGTAGTTATTTCACTTATATGTGAATGATGGTAACCTCACAGAAACATGGATCAAAAGGTTTATAGGAACCTGTGATGTCATCAAGAATCTTTGAGTTTGTAGATTATACCTGTGCTCACTAAAGTCATAAAGCCTTTAAACATGTGCTATTGTTAAGGACCTACTTATTCAGTTGACCATTTTAATCAAATGAGGACATATGCCTTTGCTGAACAGTACCTTGTTAGATTTAGTTCTTTGCTCAAGCCTGATGAGAAGTTGTCAAAATCCAATTTCATCATCAAATGAATTCACTGCTCTACAGTTTTATAACATCTCGAAATTTTGTACATAGGCCTATTCATGTGCACAATTTTTATGGGATACCTTAGGAGAAAGACAACTTAAGAATTCATATATTTTCACATTTTAAAAAGAAAATACAGTGCATATACAACATGTAGGTGTTTATGTTATTATTCCATAAGAGTGTTACTGAAAAACCTTGTGTTCTGTAATATGGTGCACTAAAATTAATAAAGTTTATAGGAAAAATAGATTTGTGGCAGACCATCCAAATCCTATTGAATTTTGTAATCAGGACAATAACAACTAAAACAGCACACAATAATTTCTAATAAAAATGTAGCATAGCTCATTTCACTGGCATTTGCACTTAGCACCCCAATTAGTCTTTCACAACACAAAAACCATGGAGCAATTATTTGTCTCTAGTAAGTCCTGATGATATTTAATATTAATATTAATAGTGACCATTTTTATTTAAAAGTAAGAATTTCTGGATTCAAGCCCCCAGTCATCTGATCTTGACTTATATCTTCATTATTAGCTTTCACTGTTCCTTTTAGAGAAACTTCTATTAGAGCAAGCCAATAGGTTTCAACAGCTCTACAGTGATTTCCTAGTCCCATGTTTTCACTTTTCTTTTTTTTTTTATTGTTGTTGTATTACATCCATCCCTTTTTTGCTCCCCTCTGTCCCCCTCCCCACCCACCCTTTCCCCCCAAAGTCAATCCCACTTGTTGTCCATGTCCATGGTTCCTTTATACTAGGTTCTTGTCTAAGCACTTTTCTTTTCAACATTTTATGTATCTAGAATTCCATTTCCTACTCCTCTTCATATCTGATTTTTATTGTCAATTAATGATATATCTCAAGTAACATCTTCTTTTGTGACAACTCCTCCTTAGCAACTGCTCCTTCTATAGTGCCATGAAACTAATTACTAGCTACCTATTATAATCATAATCATACCATACTCAACATATAGACCTATATTGCAAAATTATATATCTATATAAATACATATGTGGATATAAAATATAGATGATCATTCTCATCTTATTTCACATCATTATGACTAAAGAGTAATCCTTTTAATCAATATAACCACAACTCATTTCTATTAGTAGTCTCCAAAGAATAGACAGATATAGATATAGACATAGATATAGATGATAGATATAGATATAGTACAGATATAGGTGATATAGATTTAGAGATAGAAATATAGAGATGAGATAGAAATGGAGATGTAGATAGATACAGATATAGATATGAGAGAGAGAGTGAGAGAGAAAGAGAGAGAGAGAGGTTGAGATTGAGATTTTGAAGAATTGGCAAAATGGAAAACTCAGAAGTTCATATTTGAGTTCAAAGGCTGGCTGGAGGAAGAATTCCTTCCTCTTAGAAATTTAGTTTTTCCTCTTAAGGCCTACAATGATTGGATGAGGAGGCCCAGTTACACTACAGAAGGTAACCTGCTTTACTCGGTCTATTGAACTAAGTATTAATCAGACCTAAAAAGTACTTTACAGTGACATCTAGACTGGTGCTTGATCAAACAATTGGGCACCTACCATAATTTAGTCAAGTTGACTTGACACATTAAATTAACTATTACATCATTTAACCATACCCCTTCATTTAGAGCATTTCCAGTTTGCCATTATAAAAAATGCTTCAGTGGGTAAGCTTGCCAAAGCCATTTCATGTATAATCATGTGCCACATAAACAATGTTTTGGTCAACAATAGGCCGCATATACAACAGCGGTCCCTAAGATTATAATGAAGTCAATTTCCTGTAAGAAATGGAAAGATACATGGTTGAGAAGGAATTTTTTCTCTGATGTGATGAATATCTGGTGAGCTTGGCAATGGATTCCATATCACTTACCTATTCAGAAGGTGTTACAGCCCTCTCAGATCTAGCCTGGTGATCTTCAGAGTACAGTGGCTGCAAATTATTGTCCAAGGACTTAAACTCATGTACAAGGACACAGGTCTGCAGGACCTGCAGCCATCTTAACAAGCACTAACAAACTGCCACTGTAATGAAAGCTTTCTGTAGTAGGGTAGAGCCAGCCTGTCGTTGTGCTTAGGATACATTTTTCAGATTGTAATGATGTAAAGCATGGATAAATTTTAATCCTTCCATTAATTCAATGCCAGAGAGAGCCCTTTATACCAAGGTGAGTCTATGGAACCAAAATAAATTTCCAAAGTTAAAATATTGAATCTTAAGTTTTATGCTCTCTCCATATTCACACCCTTCTTTTTATGGATACCACAGGTTTCCTTAATGTGATCACTGTTCCATCATGCTATAGCCAAAACCTTATCACCATGACATGCCCTATGTTCCCTTATAGCTCCATCTTGATCTCTTATTCTCACTCACCCTCAGGCCACCATTACTGCCTCCTGACAGTCACTGTCTTAGTGATCTACGCTTTACCCAACCAGTTTCTCCTGGATGTCCTCAATCAGTGCAGCCCACATCATGCTCATGGAGCATCACTGACAGTTTCAAAATTCTTTTTTTTTTTTTTTTTTTTAACACTGCTGGAAGGGAAGTAGAGAGAGGGCTTGTGGGACAGAGTTTAAAAAGTCCACAGTAGTGTCCAGTAATATCCTAAGTCTTCAAATTCACTCGCTACTCATTGAAGCAGCAGAGCCATTTCCAGTCCTGTAAGCTTTATTTAGCATAAATGCCCTATAGAGGTTTACCATTTTTATGCTGCATTTTTACAGTATGTTTTACTGTATTTATATATGTTTAGATAGCATTCAGTCCAATAACATGCTGTACAGGTTTGCAGCCAGTGAGCAAAAGACTATACTATGTAGCCTTGGTGCGTGTAAATGCACTCTAATGTGCTCACATAACAATGAAATCACCTAACAACCAATTTCTCAGGATGTACCCCAATCTTTAAGTAACAACAAATACCTGTAGTGTACATTCCTAGAAGTGTAGTTTCAAGGTCATTTATTACGTGCATTTGTTAATTTTATGTTTATTAAATTGTTTTTACAAGTGGCACCATAGCAAAGTATACACTCTGCTCTGCAGGTTTGAGAGTTTCTGTTTCTCCACACCCTCCCCAACACAGCATGTTATCAGACTTTTCAAATTTTGAGAAATGATTTTTACTGCTTTCCTCTTATTATAAATGAGCTGGACCATCCTTCTGTGAAAAATTGTTCATATCCTTTGTCTGGTTCTCATAACATTGATTTTTTACAATAAAAAATTGTTTCTAATAAAATTAATAATTAATAAAGTTACAAAGAAAATAATGACTGTAGATTTCCTCCACCATTGAAAAGTAGATGGTTCCTATGACATGTTTTGTAAGCTGAAAAAAGCTTTCCAAAAGCTTGGGTTACACAACTTCACTTTTAACAAAGACATATGCATACATTAGTTTCTGCTTTCCCTAACGGAAAGAAATTGGAAGAGAAGTTTTGCTCTTACAAAAAAAGAAAGAAAGAAAGAAAGAAAGAAAGAAAAAGAAAAAAAAAAAAAAAGAAAAGAAAAGCCATTACCGTACAATTGTAGGTCTTTCATAAAAGTGAAGTGATGGAACTCAAAATTTCAGAGTGTGGGGGGTATTTTGCAGAGTTTGCTATTTCTATTAGTCCATTTTTACCATTAAGTTAAAAAATTGTAATCCTCACCTACGGACAGATTTATTGATTTTAGAGAGAGAAAATGGGAAAGAAAGAGGGAGAAAAACACTGTTGGGAGAGAGAAACATCAATTGGTTGCCTGCACATACTCTGGCTGGGAATTGTGCCCTGAACAGGAATCACACTCACAATCTCTTGGTGTATGAAACAACACTCCAACCAACTAAGCCACCTGGCAGAATTTTCTTTCATATTTATTTATATATTTATTTATTTATTTTTAATTTTATTTATTATTTTTAGAGAAAGGGGAAAGAAGGGAGGCAGAGAGGGAGAGAAACATCAATGTAAGTTTGCCTTTCACCTGCCTCCAGCCACTAATCTGGCTGGAGACTTGGCCTGCAACCTGGTTATGTGCCCTGGCTGGGGAATCGAACCAACAACCTTTGGGTTCACAGGCTGGCGTCCATCCACTGAGCCACCAGCCAGGGCTTCTATCAATAATTTTTTAAAAAGAAAAAGAAAACTATCACTGTATGTCAAAAGTTTAAATAAAAACTGCTCCAAAAATAACTTCCCACTGTGACACGTTCAGTCACTATCATGCCATCCCCACAGGTAAAGTCTTGACCACATATTCCAGGTATATCTCATTTTATTTTTCATGAATTCTTTTTGTATTTTTTCCATAACCATTTATCCTGTTTACACACACTTCTCCCTTCATTCAGCCCATTGTTGTCCATGTCAATGAGTCCTTTTTCCTTTTTGCTCAATCTCTCCACCCTCTAAGCCACTGCAACAAGAGCTATCAGCCTGCTCTACATTTATGAGTCTGTCTCCATTTTCCTTGGTAGTTCAATTTGTTCATTAGATTCTACATGAGTGAAATAATATAGTTTTTGTCTTTCTCTGGCTGGCTTATTTCACTTAACATAACGTTCTCCAGGTCCATCCATACTGTCAAAAAGAGTAAAATTTTCTTCTTTTTAATGGTTGGGTAGGTTTCCATTGTGTAAATGTCCCATAGTTGTTTATCCACTCATCTACTGGTGGATATTTGGGCTGCCTCCATATCTTGGTGATTGTAAATAATGCTGCAATGAACATAGGGATGCTCATGTTCTTTTGAATTAGTGTTTCAGGTTTTTTTCAGGTATATTCCCAGAAGTGGAATCACTGGATCAAAAGGCAATTCCATTTTTAATTTTTGATGTGCCTTCATACTGCTTTCCAAAGTGTCTGCACCAATCTGCATTCCACCAACAGTGCAAAAGGGTGCAAAAGGGTTGCCCTTTTACCACACTTTTGTTTGTTGATTTATTGCTGATAATAATTTTGACCAATATGAGGTGATAATATCTAATCGGGGTTTTAACTTTCATTTCATATGTCCTTTTTCATATGTCCATTGGCCATCAGTAACCTCTTTGGAGAAGTGCCTATTCAGGTTCTTTGCCCATTTTTTAATAGGTTGTTTGTTCTTTTGCTGTTGAGTTTTGTAAGTCTTTATAAATTTTGGATGTTAACCCCTTATCAGTTATATTGGTGAATATGTTCTATACCATGGAATGCCTTTTTATTTTGTTGATGGTCTACTTTGCTGTGCAAAAACTTTTTAGTTTGATATAATCCCATTTGTTTATTTTTTGTCTTTTGTTTCCCTTGCTTAGGGAGATACATCAGATAAAATATTGTTATGAGCAAAATCCAAGATTTTTCTACCTATGTTTTCTTCTAAGGCTTTTATGGTTTAGGGTCTAACATTTATGTCTTTAATTCATTTTAAATTTATTTTTATATGTGGTGTAAGAAAGTGGTATAGTTTCATTTTTTTGCATGTATCTGTCCACTTTTCCCAACACCATTCATTGAATAAACTATCTTTAGCCCATTGCATGTGCTTGCTTCCTCTGTTGCATACTAGTTGAGTATTAATTTGTGGGTTTATTTCTGGGCTGTCTATTCTGTTCTATTGACCTATGTATCTATTTTTATGCCAAGACCATGTTGTTTTGATTACTATGGCCTTATAGTATAGTTTGATATTAGGCAGTATAATTTCTCCAACTATGTCCTTTTTTTCTCAGAATTATTGTTCTGTTTAAATACATCATTGGACTCTTCATAGGAAGCATTTGAGGTAACATGGACAATTTAATAATGTTATTTCTTCCTAGCCATATATATGGTATGTGCTTCAGTTTATTTGTATCTTATAATTTTCTAAGTACAGGTCTTTTACATCTTTAGTTACATTTATCCCTAGGAATTTTATTCTTTATGAAGCAATTGTGAATAGGATTATTGTCTTAATTTCTCTTTCTGATAGTTCATTATTGACATGTAAAAATGCAACTGATTTCTGGATATTAATTTTATATCCTGATACTTTGCTGAATTCATGTATAAGTTTTAGTAGTTTCTTAGTATAATCTTTGGGTTTTTTATGTATAGTATCATGCCATCTTCAAATAAAAGCAGTTTTAATTCTTCCTTTTTAATTTGGATGCCTTGTACTTCTTTCTGTCTGATTGCTGTGGCTAAGACTTCCAGTACAATGTTTAATAAAAGGTGAAAATTAAAAACCTTGTCTTATTCCCAATCTTAAGGGGGACACTTGTAGTTTTTGCCTGTTGAGTATTTGTTAGCAGTGAGTTTATAATATGTGTTTTTCATTATGTTTAAGTATGTTCCTTTTTAAAAAAGATTTTATTTATTATTTTTAGAGAGAAGGGAAGGGTGGGAGACAGAAAGGGAGACAAAAATTCATGTATGGTTGCCTTTCACCTGCCTCCAGCTACAGAGCTGGCTGGAGACCTGGCTTGCAACCTAATTATGTGCCCTGGCTGGGAATTGAACCAGTGAACTTTGGGTTTGCTGGTCTTTGCCTATCCACTGGGCCACCAGCCAGGGCAATAGGTTCCTTTTATTCTCACTGTGCTGAGAGTTTTTATCACAAGTGAGTGTTGGATTTTTCAGATGCTTTTCCTGCATCTATTATTACAATCATGAAGTTTTTAACCTTTAAGTTGTTTATGTGTGTGGTGAATCACATTTATTGATCACATTTATTTATCACAGTGTATGATTTTTTTTTTTGCATTGCTATATTGAGTTTGTTTTGTTAATATTTTGTTGAGAATTTTAGCATTGATGTAAATCAGAGATATTGGCCTATCATTTTCTTTCTTTGTAGTGTTTTTGTATGGTTTTGGAATTAGGATAATTCTGGCCCCCTAAAATGAGCTCGGAAGTCTTCTTCTTCTTGAATTTTTGAAAGAGTTTGAAGAGAATAGGCTTTAATTCCTCTCAGAATGTTTGGTAAAAAACACATATGAAGTCATCCAGTTCAGGACTTCAGTTTGTTGGAAGATTTTTGAATTCTGCTTCAATATTTCAAGGGGGTAACTTTTCTACTCAGACTGTCTGATTATTCCTGATTTATTTTCATAAGATTGTATGTTTCTAAGAATTGATCCATTTTGTCCAAGTTGTCCAGTTTTTATTCATATATTTTTACAATCCTTTGTATTTCTTTGGTGTCAGTTATTTAGCATCTTTCATTTCTGATTTTATTTATTTGTGGCCTTTCTATTTTTTGATGAGTTTAGATAAGTGTTTGTCAATCTTGTTTATCTTTTCAAAGAACCAGCTTTTGAATTCCTTGATCTTTTATCATTTTTAGACTCTATTTCATTTAATTCTGCTCTGATCTTTATTATTTCCTTCCTTCTACTCACTTTGGGCTTAGTTTGTTATTTTTCTTGGGTTCCTTTAAGTGTAAACTTAGATTGTTCATTTGAGCTTTTATCTTATTTCTGGAGATAGGCCTATAATGCTATGAATTCTCCGTTTAGGACTGCTTTCCCTGTTTTCCTGCAGATTTGGGGTTGTTGGGTCCCCATTTTCCTTTGTTTCAAAGTATTTTTAATTTCTTCCTTGATTTCATTTTTGACACATTCACTGTTTATAACATGCTATTAAGCTACCATGTCTTTGTGTTTTTCAGTGTTTTTCTTGTGATTGATTTCTAGTTTTATAGCATGTGGTCAGAGAAGATGCTTGATATGATTTCATTTTCTTAAATTTATTAAGACTTGTTTTGTGTCCTAACATGTTGTCTATCCTAGAATGTTACATGTGGACGTCAAAAGTATGTATATTCTGCTGCTTTGGGATGCAGTGCTTTGAAGGTATCAATTAAAAACTTTTGATCTAGTAAGTCATTTAAAGCCGCTATCTCCTTGTTGATTTTCTCTTTGGATGATTTACACATTGAAGTCAATTAGGTGTTTAAGTCCCCTACTATAGCTATATTTCTGTCAATCTCTCCCTTTACGTCCATCAAATTTTTCTTTACATATTTCTTTACATATGCTCTTATGTTAGGTGTATAAATGTTTATTAGAGTAATAACCTTTTCATGGATTGTTCCCTTTATGATTATGTAATGTCATTATTTGTCTCTTATTTTTTTTTAAATTTTATTGTTGTTGTATTACATCCATTCCCTTTTTGCTCCCCTCTGTCCCCCTCCCCACCCACCCATTCCCCCCAAAGTCAATCCCACCTGTTGTCCATGTCCATGGTTTCTTTATACTAGGTTCTTGTCTAACCTGCTCCCCTTTCTAGCCTCTGCCTTCCCCCTCCCCGCAACCCTTTTTCCC
>PVIW01009464.1:19615-51850 GCA_004026585.1 Noctilio leporinus
TTGTTGTTAGTTTTGCTCATTATTGTCCCATAATGGGTGAGATCATATGATATTTGTCCTTCACTGACTGGCTTATTTCACTAAGCATAATACTCTCCAGTTCCATCCATGTTGTTGCAAAGGGTACAAGTTCCTTCTTTCTTTCTGCTATATAGAATTCCATTGTGTAAATGTACCAAAGTTTTTTGATCCAATCATCTCTTATTAAAGCTTTGTTTATAGTCTATTTTGTTACTATCCGAACTTTTTTCCCTCTTTCCATTTGCATCCCTTCCTTTACATCTAGTCTATGTGTATCTTTTTTTTTGTATTGTCTCATGTTGTATATTTATTTATTTTACTTTATTTTTATTTATTTACTTATTTTTATTTTATTGTTGTTGTATTACATCCATTCCCTTTTTGCTCCCCTCTGTCCCCCTCCCCACCCACCCATTCCCCCCAAAGTCAATCCCACCTGTTGTCCATGTCCATGGTTCCTTTATACTAGGTTCTTGTCTAAACTGCTCCCCTTCCTTGCCTCTGCCTCCCCACTCCCCCCAACCCCCTTATACCTGACCACTGAAGTCCTATTCACTGTATTCATATATTCCGTTCTGTTTTGCTTGTTGTTAGTTTTGTTCATTACTGTCCTGTAATGGATGAGATCATATGGTATTTGTCCTTCACTGACTGGCTTATTTCACTAAGCATAATACTCTCCAGTTCCATCCATGTTGTTGCAAAGGGTACAAGTTCCTTCTTTCTTTCTGCTATATAGAATTCCATTGTGTAAATGAATCAAAGTTTTTTGGATCCAATCATCCACTGATGGGCACTTAGGCTGTTTCCAGCACTTGCCTATTGTAAATACTGCTGCTATGAACATGGGAGTACATAGGTTCTTATGAATTGGTGTTTCAGGATTCTTTGGGTATAGTCCAAGTAGTGGAATTGCTGGATCAAAAGGCAGTTCCATTTTTAGTTTTTTAAGGAAACCCCATACTGTTTTCCACAGTGGCAGCACCAGCCTACATTCCCACCAACAGTGTAGGAGGGTTCCCTTTGCCCCATATCCTCGCCAACACTTGTTGTCTGTTGATTTGTTGATGATTGCCATTCTGACAGGTGTGAGGTGGTATCTTATTGTGGTTTTAATTTGCATCTCTCTGATGACTAGTGATGTTGAGCATTCTTTCATATGCCTCTGGGCCCTTTGTATATCTTCCTCAGTGAGTTGTTTGTTCAGGTCCTTTGCCCATTTTTAAAGTGGGCTGTCTGTCTCCCTGGTGTTGAGTCGCATTAGCTCTTTATATATTTTGGAGATCAAACCCTTGTCTGAGGTATCATTGGCAATTATGTTTTCCCATACCATTGGTTCCCTTCAAATTTTGCTGATATTTTCTTTAGCTGAACAGAAACTATTCAATTTGATATAGTCCCATTTGTTGATTTGTTCTTTGATTTCCTTTGCCCTTGGTGAAGTATCAGTAAACATATTTCTGTGTAGGATATCCAAAAGTTTGCTGCCTATATGTTTCTCCAGGACCTTTATGGTGGCACTGCTTATGTTTAAATCCTCTATCCATCTTGAGTTTATTTTGGTGTATGGTGTAAGTTGGTGGTCTAGTTTTATCTTTTTGCATGTTGCTGTCCAGTTCTCCCAACACCATTTGTTGAAGAGACAGTTTTTACTCCATTTGATGTTCCTTGCCCCTTTGTCAAATAGTAGTTGACCATAGAGTCCTGGGTTAATTTCTGGGCTCTCTATTCTGTTCCATTGATCTATATGTCTATTCTTATGCCAGTACTGTTTTGATGACAGTAGCCTTATAGTATTTTTTGAAGTCTGGTATTGTGATTCCCCCTACCTTGTTCTTCTTTCTCAAGAAAGCTGTGGCTATTCATGGACATTTTAGGCTCCATATAAATTTTTGAAGTATTTTTTTTTTTTAATTTCTGTGAAGTCTGTCATTGGTATTTTAATTAAAATTGAATTGAATATGCAGATTGCTCTGGGTAGCATGGACATTTTAATGATGTTGATTCTTCCCATCTGTGAACATGGTATATGCTTCCATTTATTTGTATCTTCCTTGATTTCATTTTTCATTGTTCTGTAATTTTCTGAGTACAGGTCCTTTACCTCCTTAGTTAACTTTATTCCTAGGTACTTTATTTTTCGTTGCTATGGTAAATGGGATTTGTTTTTTTGCTTCTATTTCTGTTGTTTCATTATTGGTATAAATTGGTATAAAAAAATGCTTTTGATATCTGGATATTGACTTTATACCCAGCCATTTTGCTAAATATGCTTATTAGGTTGATGAAGTTTTTGGTGGAGCCAATGGGGTTTTGTATGTACACTATCATATCATCTGCAAATAATGACAGTTTGACTTTCTCCTTTTCAATTTGGATACCTTTGATTCCTTTGTCTTCTCTGATATCTATAGCTAGAACTTTCAAGACAATGTTGAATAGAAGTGGAGAAAGTGGACAGCCTTGTCTAGTTCCTGATCTTAGGCGGAAAGCTTTCAGTTTTTGTCCATTAAGTATGATGTTGGCTTCAGGTTTCTCATAGATGGCCTTTATGATGTTGAGGTATGCTCCCGCTATTCCCATTTTGCTGAGGGTTTTTTTTTTTTTTTATCATAAATGGTTGCTGTACTTTATCAAATGGTTTTTCAACATCTATTGATATGATCATATGGTTTTTATCTTTCTTTTTGTTGATGTAGTGTATTACATTTATTGATTTACGAATGTTGTACCATCCTTGCATCCCTGGGATGAAACCCACTTGATCATGGTGTATGATCTTTGTAATATACTGCTGAATCCGGTTGGCCAATATTTTGTTGAGAATTTTAGCATCTATATTCATCGGAGATATTGGCCTATAGCTTTCTTTCTTAGTTGTGTCTTGCCCTGGTTTTGGGATTAGAATAATATTGGCCTCATAGGAAGAGTTTGGGAGTCTTCCCTCTTCCTGAATTTTTTGGTATAGTTTGAGGAGGATAGGAGTTAGTTCTTTAAATGTTTGGTAAAATTCACCTGTATATCCATCCAGTCCAGGGCTTTTGTGCTTTGGGAGATTTTGGATTACTTCTTTAATTTCACTAGTTGTTATTGGCCTATTCAGGCTTTCTGCTTCTTCTGGGTTCTGTTTTGGTAGATTATACATTTCCAGAAATGTGTCCATTTCATCCAGGTTGACATATTTTTTGTCATATAGTTGTTTGTAGTAATTTCTTACAATTTTTTGTATTTCTGAGGTATCAGTTGTGATTTCTCCTCTGTCAGTTCTGATTCTGTTTATTTGGGTCCTCTCTCTCTTTTTCTTGATGAGTCTGGATAAGGGCTTGTCAATTTTGTTTATTTTTTCAAAGAACCAGTTCCTGGTCCTGTCAATTCTTCGAATTGTAGTTTGAATCTCTGAGCTATTTAGTTCTGCTCTGATCTTGATGATTTCCTTCCTTCTACTTGCTCTGGGCTTTGTTTGTTGTTGCTCCTCTAGTTCTTGCAGCTTTGAGGTTAGGTTGTTTTTATAAACTTCTTGTAACCTTTTTTGGAAGGCCTGTATTGCTATAAATTTCCCCCTGAGAACTGCCTTTGCTTTATCCCATAGGTTTGGGGCTGTTGTGTGATCATTGTCATTTGTTTCCAGGAACTTTTTGATTTCATCTTTGATCTCATTGTTAACCCATTCATTGCTTAAAAGCATGTTATTCAGTCTCCATGAGTTAGAGAATTTTTGTCTTTTTTCCCCTAAGATTGGTTTCTGGCTTCAAGCCATTGTGATCTGAGAAGATGCTTTGTATGATTTCAATTTCCCTGTATTTGTGAAGGCTTGTCTAGTGACATACCATGAGGTCTGTCTTAGAGAATGATCCATATGCATTTGAAAAGAATGTGTATTTTGCTTCTTTGGGGTAAAAGACTCTGTATACATCATTTAGGTCCATTTCCTCTAGAGTGTTGTTCAATGCCACAACATCTTTGGGGATTTTTTGTTTGGAAGATCTGTCCATTGTTGATAGTGGGGTATTAAAATCCCCTACTATTATTGTGTTGTTGTCTATGTCTTTCTTAAAGTCTTCCAAGATTTTCCTTATATATTTTGGAGCTCCTGTGTTAGGTGTGTATATGTTTAACAGAGTTATTTTTTCTTGATGGATTGTTCCCTTAAGTATTATGAAATGTCCATCTGTGTCCCTTTTTATTACCTTAATTGTAAGATCTATTTTGTCTGAAATCAGTATTGCTACTCCAGCTTTTTATTCATGACCATTTGCTTGATATATATTTTTCCATCCCTTCACTCTCAATTTGTGTCAATCTTTTGTTCTGAGGTGGGTCTCTTGAAGACAGCATATATGTGGGTCATATTGTCTTATCCATTGGGCTACCCTATATCTTTTGATTGGTGCATTTAATCCATTTACATTTAAGGTTATTATTCATTGATACCTATTCATTGCCATTTTCTCCCTTTTTATCTGTATTCCTCTTTGGCTTTCTCTGATTCTTCATTTTATTTATTTATTTATTTTTAAAGCAGACCCTTTAGCATTTCTTGCAATGCTGGTTTGGTAGAGATGTATGCTTTTGGCTTTTTTTTTTTTTTTTTTTTTTTTTTTTTTTTTTTTTTTTTTTTTTTTTTTTTTTTTTTTTTTTTTTTTTTTTTTTTTTTTTTTTTTTTTTTTTTTTTTTTTTTTTTTTTTTTTTTTTTTTTTTTTTTTTTTTTTTTTTGAGGGGAAACTCCTTATTTCTCCTTCTATCTTAAATGAGAGCCTTCCTGGGTAGAGTATTCTTGGTTGCAGGCCTTTATTTACCATGACTTGAAATACTTTTTGCCATTCCCTTCTGGCTTGAATTGTTTCTGTTGAATAATCATTTGATAGCCTTATTGGAGACCCTTTGTATGTTATTTGTCATTTCTCTCTTGATGCTTTTAGGATTCTCTCTTTGTCTTTGAAATTAGCCATTTTAATAATAATGTGCCTTGGTGTTGGTCTGTTTGGGTTGATCTTCATTGGGACCCTCTGTGCTTCCTGTACTTGATTAATATTTTCACTCATCATGCTAGGGAAATTTTCTATCATGACTTTTTTGAACAGGTTTTCCATTCCTTGTTTCTCTTCTCCTTCTGGTATCCCTATGATACGGATGTTGTTGCATTTCATGTTGTCCTGCAGCTCTCTTAAACCTTCTTCAGTCTTGTTCAGCCTTTTTTTATTCTCCTGTACTGTCTTGGACTATTTGTCTACATTATCCTCCAACTCGCTGATCCGGTCCTCTGGTTTCTCTAGCCTACTGTTGATTCCTTCTACTGTATTCTTCAATTCAGAAATTGTATTCTTCATTTCCTCCTGGCACTTATTGATAGTTTCTATGTCCTTTTTCATGCTGTTGTAGCTCTCAGTAAGTTCCTTGTAACTTCCCTGGAGTTCTTTGTAGTTTCCCTGGAGTTCTTTGTAATTTCCCTGGAGTTCTTTGTAGTTCTCCTGGAGTTGTTTACAGTTTTCTTTGATGTGGCTGAGCTCACTGAGCTTCTCTATCATCATTCTTTTGAATTCCTTATCTGATATTTCAGGTGCCTCTGTTTCATTTGGTGGTCTTTCTGGGGATTCTTCCTTTCCTTTTGGTGATGGACTGATCCTTTCTTTCCCCATTTTGGGCGCCTGTTGTTGCTTGCTTTTCCTTTTTTTTTTTTTTTTTTTTCCCCTTGGATTAACCTGCTTTGCTTCCTTGCCTTATTTGAGCACCCTTCTGTGTTAGGAGATTTTTGGAATTAAATGTTGTAGTCTCCCAGATTTTCTCCACTTGTTGTTGGTGTGGTCTTTATTTAGGTTGTCTGGTTGTATTCTGGACCTGTTCTCCTGCAGGTCTCCACTGCCTCTGGTCTGTGCTCCCCTGAGTCCAGATGCTGACCGCTTCAATTCTTAGGTACCTGAAGACGTCTTACACTCCTTATCCTGTCCTCCAGTTGCTCTGGTACTTGAGAACAACATCAGCACTGCTCTCTACTCTTTGGTCATCTTTGATCCTCTATGTGTATCTTTTGAGCTGAGAATGTTCTCTTGGATACAACATATATATGGATCTCATTTCCTTATCCCTTCAGTTACATTTTGTCATTGATTGGAGCATTTAAACTGTTTAAATTTAAAGTGATTATTGATAGGTATGTATTTATTTATTTGGATTTCTTTCTTGGTTCTGTTGTCATAGGCTGAGGAGCCCAGCTTGGAATCCCCTGGCTACTAAAATATTTTTCTGGAACATCAGTTGTCCCCCATGGGTGCCTAGGCTGCCTTCTTCAAAGCTCCACATTTACTACCAGTCTTGTTGCGGTGATGTTTTTTTCTTGTAAAACCTAGTTATAAGGCTTTTTCCAGCTAGTGTTCATTTTGTTAATTGGAATGATTTTTCTAAAATTTTGCTGCAATTCCGTTTTCATCCTTGGAAAAGTTAGTGTAGCTTCCACTTACCCTACCCCTCATTGTATTGTGTTTCACAGATATTTTGAATTTGTGATTTTTTTTTTCAAATTAAAGGTTTGTGACCACCTGTGTCAAACAATTCTCTCAGCATTATTTTCCAAAAGTGTTTGTTTACTTTGTATTTCTGTCACACTTTGATCATTCTCACAATATTTCAAATAATTTCATTAGTGTATTTGTATAATGATCTGTGATCAGTGATCTTTGAGAAATTATTTGCAAAAGTAAGAGTCAACTGATGCAGCAAACCTTATTGCTATCTTATTTTAAGAAATTGTCACCCTAACCTTTAGGAACCATCATCACAATCAGTCAGCAGCCATCAGCATCATGGCAAACTGTCACCAGCAAAAGGATTTCAACTTGTTGATTGTTAGCATTCCCTTGAAATAAAGTTGTTTTTTTTTTTTTTTTTTTTTTTTTTTTTAAGATTTTTATTCATTATTTTTAGAGAGAAGAGAAGGGAGAGAGGAAGAGAGGGAGAGACATCAATGTATGGTTGCCTTTCACCTGCCTCCAGCCACAGAAGACCTGGCTGGAGACCTGGCTTGCAACCTGGTTATATGCCCTGGCTGGGAATCAAACCAGTGACCTTTGGGTTTGCAGGCTGGTGCCTTATTCACTGTGCCACCAGCCAGGGCTGCAATAAAGTATTTTTAATTAAGGTACATACATCGTTTCATTAGACCTAATGCTATTGCATAATTAATAAATTATAGTATAGTGTAAGGATAACTTTTATATGCACTGGGAAACAAAAAAAAAATTGTGTGACTCACTGTATTGTGGTGTTTGTTTTATTGCAGTGTCTGGAACCAAACCTGCAACAATTCCAAGGTATGCTTATAGTGATGCTTATTTTAAAAATTTAAACAAATACATTTATTTCTAATGTTTATTATGTTTATTACACATTAAAAATTATATATATATACGTGTGTGTATATGTAAAATTATATATATATACGTGTGTGTAAAAGTTACATAGAGTATGTATTCTTCAGTTATTTGATTTCTTTTGTTCAACATTCTGTTTATGAGATTCATCCCTGCTATTCTGTGTGGGATTAGGATATTCATTCTCAAAGTTGTATGTATTAATGTGTCATAGTTTCCTTAGTCTACTCAGGTTGCTATAGTAAAATGTCAGAAACTTGATTGCTTATAAACAACAAATTTCCTGCAGTTCTGTTGTATGGAAGTCCAAGATCAGGCTTCCAGTTGGGTAAGGTAAGAGTCTATTTCAGGTCTCAGACTTTTGTATCATCACATAACAAAAGGGGCTAGGGAGCTCTGGACGCCTCTTTTATAAGACCATTGATCTCTTTCATGAGGGCTCCACCCTTCTGACATAAAAACACTTCTCAAATGCTTCACCTCCTAACACCATCACATTGGGCATTAGAATTTCAACATATAAATTTATAGAAACACAAGCATTCAGTCCAAGGCAATAATTTGTTTATCAATTGTTAAAGGACATTTAAGCTGTTTAAATTTTTGGTTACTTCAAAACATGATACTAGAATATTCCTATAAATAAATATAATATATGCAAACAAATGCACATATCTCTTCTAAATACATACTTAGGAATGAAATCACTGGATCAAAGGGGATATTGGTTTAATGAATACTATCCACAAAAGATCCAATGTGATTATAAGAATCTTTACTACCATCAACATTTTATTGTCATTACCAGATTAGTCATACTGTGTTGTGGTGCAGTACAGTGTGTGTATGTGCATTATATTCTCCTGATGTGTGGTCATGTTTACCATCACCTTTTTAAGAATTTCTCTATTGAGCATTTATTTTAAAATTCATTTTTATGATTTGACTTTTACTATCTTTCAGTTGTATGTGTCCTTTTTCTATCTATTGAGATAAAGATAAGATTATATATTTTTCATTTTTCTGCTTTTTAAATTAATTTATTGTTGTTGTATTACAGTTGTTTCCTCTTCCCCCATTCCTCTCCCCTGTCCCACCCATACCAACCCCTCTCCCACAGTCAATCCCCACCTTGTTGTTCATGTCCATGGGTCATTTATATTAATTCCTTGACTAAACTCTTCCCCTTCTTTTCCCCTTTGTCTCCATCCCCTCTCCCCTAGGGTCATTATCAGTGTGTGGCCTGTTTTCATGTCTCTGGTTCATATAGCATTTTTCTTTTGCCACCATGCTTATTTCATTAAACATAATACTCATCAGTTCTATCCATACTATCCAGAAAAGTAGAAGTTCCTTCTTTCTTTCTGCTGCATAACATTCCATTGTGTAAATGTACCAGTTTTTTGATCCATTCATCTATTGATGGGCACTTAGGCTGTTTCAGCACTTAGCTATTATAAATAGCACTGATATGAGCATAAAGGTGCATAGGTTCTTCTGAATTGGTGTTTCAGGATTTTTTGAGTATAATCCTAACAGTGGAATTGCTGGATCAAAAGTCAGTTCCATTTTTAGTTTCCTGAGGAAATTTCATACTCTTTTCCATAGTGGCTGCACCAGTCTTCATTCCTACCAACAATGTACTAGGGTACTGGCACAAGAATAGACATAGAGATCAATGGAACAGAATAAAAAGCCAAGAAATAAACCTAGGTCTCTATGGTCAATTAATATTTGACAAAGGGGGAAGGAACATAAAATGGAGTAAAAACAGTCTCTTTAATAAGCGGTATTGGGAGAACTGGATGGGGACATGTTAAAAAATAAAACTAGACAAACAACTTATACCATATACCAGAATAAACTCAAGATGGATAAAAGATTTAAACATAAGCCATGCCACTATAATAGACATAGAGGAAAACATAGAGGAAAACATAGGCAGTAAAATTTCAGATATCCCATTCAGCAATATTTGCACCAATTTTCTCCTAGGGCAAGGGAAATAAAGGAATAAGTAAACAAATGGGACTACATCAAACTAAAACAATTCTGCTGAGCTAAAGAAAACATCAGCAAAATGAAAAGGGAACTAACCATATGGGAAAAGATATTTGCCAATGATACCACAGACGAGGATATGATCTCCAAAATATATAAAGAACTTATATGACTCAATACCAAGAAGACAGACAACCCAATTAAAAAATGGCAAAGGGCCTGAACAGATCTTTCTCCTAGAAGGACATACAAAGGGCCCATAGGCATATGAAAGGATGCTCAACATACTAGCCATCAGAGATATCACAATGAGGTACCACCTCACATGGGTCTTTCTTCTTTTTTAATATGTGAATTTAAGGCTATAAATTTCTTTCTAAGTATTGTTAGTTATATTCCCCAAGGTTAGGTAGTTTATATTTTCCTTGTCATTTAGTTAAATGTTTTCCAATATTTTTCTATTTTTTTAATCCATTCATACTTAGAAATACATTGCTTAATTTTGAAGCAGCTGGAGGAAATTTCTATTTTTCTCATTCTTATTCATTTCTAACTTAATTTCACTGTGGCCAAAGAATGTATTTTGAATGTCTTTAAATCCTTTGAAATGTGTTGAGGTTTGTTTAATAATCCAATATGTGGCCAATTTTGGTAAGCATTCCTTGTGCTTTCTTTTGTCATTGTATGAAGTGTGCTGATATCAATTAGATCAGTTAGTTAATTGTGTTTGTGATGAACATACTCTAAGATGACCTGCCATTATCCTTGCCTCTGGAGAATCAAATCCTTTTATAAGCCCATCTCCTGGTGTTTGCTGGGTCCTACTACTTGTTTCTAATCCATGGAATATGATGTATAGGTTTGTACCATTGGTCTTGCTAAACCCTGATGGTTTTGATAAAGCAAGCACCATGAAGGGACATCATGTGACTAAGGCTAACAAACAGCTACAAAATGATGATGACCTCTAGTCAACAGTTGGCAAGGAACTGGTGTTCTTGGTATGATTGGCTCTAAGAAACAAAACTGTGCTAGGAAATTCATGGTCCTGGGAGCTATATATATAATCAAGGCTTGAAGTGAAACTATAGCTCCAGAAAATAGGGCAACTCCTTGATTGCAGTTTTCACTCAGTGGACTCTGAGGCAGCCAGAACCCAATAAAGCTGTGCCAGAATTCTTGACTTACAGAAATTTTGAAATGATAAATTGTATAGGTTAACATTAAACCTGTGGTGATGTTTATGCAGCAGCAAATAACTATAGTGTTGTTACAACTTCTTTATCTGTACTAAATTTTTATATACTTATTTTATTACCTATGGAGAAAGGTATGTAAAAACTATCAACCTCAGCATGGCTCAATTGGTTGAAGCAAAGTCCTATACACAAGAAAGTTGCAGTTTTGATCCTCAGTCAGGGTAGGTTGTAGGTTAGATCCCTGGTCAGGGCTTGTGTTGGGGGGCAAAGCAATTGATGTTTTTTTCTCTCTCTTTTTCTCCAAAATCAATAAATACATATATATTTTTAATACACCATTTATTTCTAAAGTTCTTACTTCTAGATCTATAACTTTTATTTTCTTTTATATTGTAACTCTATAAATTTAATTTTGCTTTATAAATTTGGAAGCTATGTTTTTGGTTGCATACAAATTTGGAATTTTTATCTCTTTCTGATCAATTTATTCCTCTATCATTATAAAGTATTCTTATTCTTCTCTAATAAAATTTCTTGCCTCTAACAGCTGTTAAAACTTTTTTTAAATTTGGTTTTCACCAACCTTTCAAAGATAAGCTTAGTTGTGATACTCTTTTTATTTATCTGTTGCACTTGTATTTTTAAGAGCATGTTAAATTTGTGGGTTGATGTCTTTAATTACTTTTAGAATATTTTTGGTTATTATATGTTCAAATATTGCTTCTGCCCCATTTTCTCTCTTCATCTTAGGATACTCTAGTTTCATGCATGTTATCTGTTATTTCTCACATGTTTCTAATTGTCTTTTATGAAGTTTCACTTAAAAACTTTTTTTTTTTGATTCAGGTTGGATATCATCTGTAAACCTGTTTTCTAGTTCACTACTACTAGTGTCTTTCAATTTGTCCAGTTGGTTATTAAAACTCACATAATGAATTATTTTTTAAAAAGACTTATTTATGTATGTATGTATGCACAGTGTGTATGTATGTATTTATTTTAAGAAAGAAGGGAAGGGTGGAAGAAAGAGAAGAAAAGAAATACCAGTATGAGAGAGAAACATCTGTTGGCTGACTCTCACATATCCCCAACACGGGACCTGGCCCACAACCCACGCATGTACCTTGACTGGGAATTGAACCAGCAACCTTTTGGTTCACAGGCTGGCTCTCAATCCACTAAGCCACACCAGCCAGGGCACATAATGTATTCTTAATTTCATCTATTCACTATATATCTGTTAAGTTGCTATTCAGTGGTAGCATTGTTTTATGCCCTAAATATATATCAGTTAAAAACCAAATCAAACCCAAAACACATGACAGATATACTTATCTTCACACAGTTTTTCTCTTTATTATACAGAAGCATAAAAAATTTAAAACTCAGTATAGTTAGAATGTGTTATAGAGAAAATAGGTTGTGAGGTTGGTAATAGTAAGGAGTATTGAAATTTTCATTTAAGCGAAGTGTGAAAAGTTCACTTAAAAGGTAGCATTTGGCCCAAAACTTAATATAATCAAAGAATGTAGACTATAGAAATTTTTGGACAAATGGACTTCTAAATAGTTTTGAGACTGGAGCATCCTAACACATTAAGGAAACAGCAGGATACCATGTTGGTGGAGCAAAGTGCTAGCTAGAGTAATCTAAGACATCAAAGAGAAAACTGGTAATTGATGCAGAGAAAATAGTAATTAATGTTCAGGATAGACTTTGTAGGACCTTTTACACAATTATGCACATTTTGATTTTTAATTGAATAAGTTGGAAAACCATGTGACAAGTTTCAGGCTGATGTGTGATGTTACCTGACACAATTTATCAGAATTATCCTGGCTTGTGTTGTGAATAGTTCTAGTGTGGCAGAGATGGGAAGCAGAGACAACAATTAGGGAGCTCATTTTAAATATATATTTTATTGATTTTGTTGTTAATAATGTACCAGTTTTCCCCCTTTGCCCCCCTTCATAAAGGACCCCCATTCCTTCCAGCAATGTCCCCATTAGTTCATGTCCATGTGTCAAGCATATAAGTTCTTTGGCTTCTCCATTTCCCTTATTTTTCTTAACATCCCCCTGTCTATTCTGTAACCATTAACGTATGGACTTCTTAGTTTTTCTTTCACATCCAGACAATTCATTATTTAATTAATGCCTTCTGTCAGCCTCACAAGTCATATTAATACAAACTTTTATTTTCATTATTAGAGAATGATTATGTTAATTCATTTGTTTAAAGAACTACTTTTTAAGTAATATCAATTGCAACATTACCAAACACATGCACAAATACATTTATACACATACCTATTTTTACAAATATTTAAAGAACAAACTGCGTTTTTAAAGGGTTAATGCAAACAATTTAAAATATGCCAATAGCTTATATAATTATTACATGTTAATGATAATATTTTAGATATAGTGTAGTAAATTAAGAACCTTTTCCTTTTTTTTTTCTTTCTTTAAAGCTTATTTTACTCTGGAATGCTATTTTTGTGAAATATATCACAGAAATGGTGTATTGTAGAACCCACTCTTATGGAAGCTTTCCTAGAGACAGTGCTAAACCCACAATAAAAGATGAATTTGGTGCTTAGTCAGATTCCCCCCCACCTCCAATAATACAACTCAACTTTATTTTAAGCTACTGGAACTATTACTTATTCTTTTTAGAATTTTTCCATCTTAGATAGTAGATTGAATTTTCCTTATGCAGAAGTCCCATTTTCTTTAATACCCTCTGTTTCTCCTCTACACATATTTCACCTTCAGAAATAATGGCACTTGCAGTGTTCAGCTGGTCCCCATAGAGTAGAAATTATGATATCTACTAATTTGAAGTTTAAAACCCTAGGAGTTAAATAATTTTGTAGAATAGCATCCTATCTATTTTTTGAACTTGTGGTTGACTTCCTATGTGGTCCTAAACTAACCACTAAACTATGTAAGAGTTTGTTGAGGTAGAGATTCAGTATGTTCACATTTCAATAATAAAGTTTACTATATATAGCATTAATACATTTCCCAAAGCACCCCCAGTTTGGGGGCCTTCATTTCTAGAAATGTCTATTTCTACTATTGGTTTGAAAGGAATCTCATCTAATTTAAATGCTAGTATGAGAATATACTGTATATTGCCTATGTACATGAATCATATAATTTGGTAGTTTGCAACTTCCATCCCAAATTAGTCTTCATTCTCAGCATATTCTCTAAACTAAAGACTAATTTCTCAATAAACTATCAGGTGATTGCTATTTAAAACATAAATTGCTAACACAATCTACCTATTATTATACACCCACAAATAAGCACATATTTTGTAACAGTGAATAAGAAAGATAGCATCCACATTTTCTTACTTTTTTCCATTTAACTGCATTCAATTTTTCTGGGTTATTGCAAGTAACTTGATTTTCCCATCTTAGGAAATAATTCCAATTTAACAAAATTTAACATGCAGTAATGCAGATACAAAGAAAATACAAAATTATACATGATTTAGTAAAACCTACTTATAACAACATTATTTTAAAGCATTCATTAACTAAAGTTGGTTCTTATCAATTCAGCTATCTTATGTCTTTTGATTGGTGCATTTAATCTATTTTTGTTTAAGGTTATTATTGATAGGTACTTATTCATTATCTATTTTTCCCTTTGTACCTGTGTTTCCCTCTGTCTCTCTGTTTCTTCATCTTCTTAAAGCAAACCCTTTAGCATCTTTTGCAATGCTGGTTTGGTGGAAATGTAGTATTCTTTTAGCCTTCATTTGTCTGAGAAACTCTGTATTTCACCTTCCATTTCGAATGAGAGCCTTGCTGGGTAGAATATTCTTGGTTTTAGGCCTTTGTTTTTTTTTTAAGATTTTATTTCATTATTTTTAGAAAGAGGGGAAAGGAAAGAGGCAGAGAGGGAGAGAGACATCAATGTATGGTTGCATTTCACCTGCCTCCAGCCACAGACCTGACTGGAGACCTGGTTTGCAGCTTGGTTTATGTGCCCTGGCTGGGGAATCGAACCTGCAACCTTTGGGTTCGCAGGCGGGCGCCTTATCCACTGAGCTACCAGCCAGGGCCATAGGCCTTTGTTTTTCATTGCCTGGATTATGTCTTGCCATTCCATCCTGGCTTATTGTGTTCATGTTGAGAAATCAGCTGATAATCTTATTGGAGCCCCCTTGTATGTTATTAGCTGTTTCTCTCTTGATGCTTTTAGGATTCTCTCCTTGTCTTTGAAATTTGCAATTTTCATGATGATGTGTCTTGGAGTGGGCCTGTTTGGGTTCATCTTCCTTGGGACCCCCTGTGCTTCCTGAGCTTTCATGACTTTTTCTCTCCTCAAGTTAGGGAAGTTTTTTGTCATTACTTTTTCAAAGAGGTTTTCTATCCCTTGCTCCACTTCTTCTCCTTCTGGTATCCCTATGATACAGATATTATTATGTTTTATGTTGTTCTGCATCTTTGTTAAAACCTCTTAATTTTTTTTCAGTCTGTTTTCATTTCGTTTCATTGTCTGGGAAATGTTTCCTACATTGTTCCCCAGCTTCCTGATCTGATTATCTGCTTTCTCTAGCCTGCTTTTGATTCCTTCTACTGTGTTCAATTCAGAAATTGTATTCTCTATTTCCTCCTGGCTCTTACTGATGGTTTCTATGTCCTTTTTAATGCTGGTGCAGTTCTTGGTAAGTTCCTTGTAGCTTCCTTGGAGTTCTCTGTTGTTCCCCTGAAGTTGTTTGTAGCTATCAATGAGCTTGCTGAACTCATTGCGCTTCTCTATCATCATTATTATGAATTCCATGTGTGATAGTTTTCTTGCCTCTATTTCATTTAGCACTCTTTCTGGAGATTTCTCCTTTCCATTTGATGAGGGCTTATTTCTTTGTCTTTCCATTTTAGGTGACCCTTCTTGTTTGTTTCTGCTTCTTGGATTGGTCAGCTTTGACTTCCTAACTTTGTGGTGTGATCTTCCATCATGTAGAGGTGAACTTTCTTTACTTCCTGGATCTGTCCCTGGTGATGTCAGTTTGTGTCCCAGTCTGAGCCAGGCCTGTAGGACACTATAAGAGACCCACTATCTTTGTCTGTCTCCTTGAGTTGTTAATCCAAATAATTTGTGATCAGCAGTCAGGTTTAGTCACTGTTGGATAGGGCAGATAAATTCCTGTGGGCAGTGCCATGGCTTTTCCTCAGGCTACCACCACTTGGAAAGAGTAGTCTGCCTGCTGTATGGGTCAGCGCTGGGACCTCACGGGCTGCTTCCACATTTCTCTCCACAAAGCCCCAAACTCTCCTTCAGTATCTCTAGTCCACTCTTCCTCCACTCTGCTAGAGACCAGGGTAAGTGGGTGTCAATGTGTTTTTTGTATGTGGTCCCTTTAAGAACTGTGTCTATAGCTGTCTCTGTCAAGCTGGCAAGACCTGGTGGCTTTTTGCTTTTCACAGCTGGGTGCTGTTTTACTCTCAGCTGTGTTGCTGCAGGCTGGGAAGCCCAGTTGGGGGTTTAGAACCAACTTTCTCAGGTAGAATCCCCCGCTACTTAGATGTTTCTCCATCCTTCAGTTGACACCCCTAGGATTCCAGCCAGCCCTCTCAAGTCCACACTTCTGACCAGTCATGTTGTGATGAAGGCACCTCTTCTGTTCTGTCCATAGTAATAAGGCTTCTCTCCAGCTGGTGTTCTGATGGTTATTCTGGATCATTTCTCCCCAGTTAAATTTTAATTCCAGATTGGTCCTGGAAGGAGATGGTATAGCTCCATTTACTCCACCATCTTGGTTCTTTTCAGGGAGCTCATTTTAATAATGTCTAAGTGTATTATGGTGTTTTGAACAAAGATGGTATAGAGGTTGTAAATTATACTAAGAATTTCTTAGATTCTGGATATATGTGGAAGATAGAACCAGTGGTATTTAGTTTAATACTGCCCTGTTTAATAATGAAATAGTTTATATCTATACATTTTCTATTGTTTAGTCACATATTTTTTACATTAAGGAAAAATATTAAAAATAATAGTTTTTGTATGATTGATTACTTTTACTATTGACTCAAAAATGGAAGATAAGATTTTTAAATTCCTAAAAGACTGGATTTATTTTTGCATAAAACAAATATTTTTATCTTTTCTTGTTTTATATTTATTACATTCTGGTGAAAAAAATATCTTTAATAGCCCTATATTTTTAGAAATTTTAAGATTGCCTTTTGACAATAATACCATCATTTTTTGGTAAAAATTGAAAGAATCCTTGAAAAGGCAGTATCTTCTCTATATGAATAAAAATTACATAAGTATACCTTGAGTCAAATTTTAAATTATTGAACCAAATTATTAAACTTGTCTTTTTGCATGTTTAAGTCTTAACCAGGTTAATCTTTTTTTAAAAGGTTATATTATTCTAAAAATCCCTCGCTACATAATGTATACATAAATATATTCTTATTTCATATTTTAAATATGTTGTAAGTGCATAGATTACCCAAACTAACTCAGGATTTTTAATATATTGGAAATATATAGATAATACAAATAGTCATATTATATTGTTAAATTTATGCTGCATTAATTTTGGCCATATTTATTTTAGTTGATGATTTTTGCCTTAAATTTACCTTTTCTTACATTTATCCCCTATTTCATTTCACATTTTCCTATTGAAACTTTTACCTATTATTGATGCTCAAATGAGTCAACTTGGCTTTTAATTGCTTCTATGTAAAAACAAGAAAATAAAATATAGATTTTCACACACACATATATAGTATTTTATGTGTATACATATATGCATATAAAATTTATTTTTGTTGACATATGATTGACATACAATGTTGTATTAGTTTCACATGTATAAGTGATTAGACTTATAATGTGATTATCACAGTAAATCAAATAGTAATCTGTCGCAGTACAAAGTTATAATATCATTAACAATATTTCCTGTGCTGTACATTATATTTCTGTGATTTAGTTTCTAACTTGAAGTTTGTACCTCATTTTTATTAATTTTATTTATTACTGTTGTACTTTAATTATTTTATTTTATTTTTCCCCCTGCCCCACCTTCCCTGCCCACCCCTCCCTCAATCAATCCCCAGTTCATTGTCCATGTCCACATATCCTCCATGCTAGCTCCTCAACAGAACCGTTTTCCCACTTTCTCCCTTCTCCCCCTCCCTCCTAGTCACCATCATTCTGCTCCTCTTCCCGCCCCACCATCCCCAGGTTTCTTATTTCTTCCTGCTTGTCTGCTTGCTTTGTTCTTTAGTCTCCTGTCTTAAGAGAGAAAATATGGTATTTAACTTTTGCTGCCTGGCTTATTTCACTAAGCATGATACTCTCCAGTTCTATCCATGCAGTCACAAATGTTAGAAGTTCTTTCTTTCTTTCTGCTGCATAGAACTCCATTGTGTAAATATACAAAAATTTTTGATCCATTCATCCACTGAAAGGAACTTAGGTTGTTTCCAGCACTTGGCTATTGTAAATAGCACTGCTATGAATATAGGGCTACACAAGTTCCTCTGAACTGGTGTTTCAGAATTCTTTCGGTACAGTCCTAGCAGTGGAATCACTGGGTCATAAGGCAGTTCTATTAGTTTTTTGAGAAAATTCTATACCGTTTTCCATAGTGGCTGCACCAGTCTGCATTCCAACCAATAGTGCACCAGAGCTCCCTTTTCTCTGCACCCTTGCCATCACTGGTTGTTTGTTGATTTGTTAATGATGGTCACTCTGACTGGTGTGAGATGGTATTTCATTGTGGTTTTAATTTGCATCTCTCTGATGGCTAGTAATTTTGAGCATTCTTTCATATGTATATGGGGCCTCTGTATATATTTCTAGGAGAACAGTCTGTTCAGGTCTTTTGCCCATTTAAAAAAAAAAATTATTGTTGTTGTATTACATCCATCCCATTTTTACTCCCCTCTATCCCCTTCCCTACTCACCCACTCCCCACAATGTGAATCTCACTTGTTGTACATGTCCATGGTTCTTCCATGCTAGTTCCTTGACTAAACCACTCCTGTTCTTTGCTTCCTCCTCCCCCCTCCAACCTCCACCCTGCCCACTAAAGGTCTATTCATCGTATTCATGTCTCTGGTTCTGTTTTGCTTATTTGTTTGTTTGTTTTGTTCATTATTTTCCTGTAATGGGTGAGATCATATGGTATTTGTCTTTCACTCACTGGCTTATTTCAATAAGCATAATACTTTCTAGTTCCATCCATGTTGTTGCAAAGGTTAGCAGTTCCTTTCTTTCCGCTGTATAGTATTCCATTATGTAAATATACTGAAGTTTTTTGATCCAATCATCCACTGATGGGCACTTAGGCTGTTTCCAGCACTTGGCTATTGTAAATAGTGCTGCTATGAACATAGGGGTACATAGATTCTTATGAATTGGTGTTTTAGGGTTTTTCAGGTATAGTCCTAGTAGTGAAATTGCTGGACCAAAAGGCAGTTCCGTTTTTAGTTTTTTAAGGAAACTCCATACTGTTTTCCATAGAGGATGCACCAGCCTGCATTCCCACCAACAGTGCACCAGGGTTCCCTTTACCCCATATCCTTGCTGATACTTGTTTACTGACTTGATGATTGCCATTCTGACAGGTGTGAGGTGGTATCTAATTTTGGTTTTAATTTGCATCTCTCTGAAAGCTAGTGATGTTGAGCATTCTTTGGGCCTTTTCTATGTTCTCCTCAGAGAGTTGTCTATTCAGATCCTTTGCCCATTTTTTAAATTGGGCTGCCTGTCTCCCTGGTGTTGAGTTGCATAAGTTCTTTACATATTTTGGATATCAAACTCTTTTCTGAGGTATCCTTGGCAAATATGTTTTCCCATATGATTGGTTCCCTTTTAATTTTGCTGGTGATTTTTTTAGCTGAATAGAAACTTTTCAGTTTGATATAATCCCATTTGTTTATTTGTTCTTTGATTTCCTTTGCCTTTTGTGAAGTATCAGTAAAAATATTTCTACATAGGGTATCTAAAATTTTACTGCCTATATTTTTCTCTAGGACCTTTATGGTGGCACTGCTTATGTTTAAGTGTTTTATCCATCTTGAGTTTATTCTGGTGTATGGTGTAAGCTGGTGGTCTAGTTTTATTTTGTTGCATGTTGCTATCCACTTCTCCCAACAATATTTGTTGAAGAGACTGTTTTCACTCCATTTGATGTTCCTTCCCTCTTTGTCAAATATGAGTTGACCATAGAGTCCTGGGTTAATTTCTGGGCTCTCTATTCTGTTCCATTGATCTATATGTCTATTCTTATGCCAGTACCAGATAGTTTTGATGACAGTAGTCTTGTAGTATACTTTGATATCCAGTACTGTGATTCCTCCTACTTTGTTCTTCTTTCTCAAGATTGCTATTGCTATTCATTGGTGTTTTTGGCTCCATATAAATTTTTCAAGTATTTTTTCTTTATCTGTGAAATGTGTCATTGGTATTTTAATTGGGATTGTACTGAATCTATAGATTGTTTTGGGTAGTATGGACATTTTAATGATGTTAATTCTTCCCATCCACGAACATGGTATATGCTTCCATTTATTTGTATCTTCCTTAATTTCCTTCTTCAATCTTCTGTAGTTTTCTGAGTACAGGTCTCTTACCTCTTTGGTTAAGTTTATTTCTAAGTACTTTATTTTCTTTTTGCTATGGTAAATGGAATTTGTTTTCTAGCTTCTATTTCTGATGTTTCATTATTGGTATACAAATATGCTTTTGATTTCTGAATATTGACTTTATATCCAGCTTTTTGCTAAATTTGCTTATTAGGACCAGTAAGTTTTTGATGGAGTCTATAAGGTTTTGTATAAACACTATCATATCATCTGCAAATAATGACAGTTTGTCTTACACATTTCCAATTTGGATACCTTTGATTGCTTTTTCTTCTCTGATAGCTATGAGTAGAACTCCCAAAACAATCTTGAACAGAAGTGTAGAAAGTGGACAAGCTTTGTCTTATTCCTGATCTTAGGGGAAAAGCTTTAGTTTTTGCCCTTTGAGTATGATGTTGGCCTCATATTTCTCATATATGGCCTTTATTATGTTGAGGTATGCTCCCTCTTTTCCAATTTTGCTGAGTGTTTTAATCATAAATGGTTGCTGTACTTCATCAAATGCTTTTTCAGCATCTATTGATATGATCATATGGTTTTTGTCTTTCATATTGTTGATGTAATTATTACATTTATTGCTTTGTGAATGTTGTACCATCCTTGCATCCCTGGGATGAAACCCACTTGATCATGGTGTATGATCTTTTTAATGTATTGTTGGATCCAGTTGGACAATATTTTGTTGAGAATTTTTGCATCTATGTTCATCAGAGATATTGACCTATAGTTTTCTTTCCTAGTTGTATCTTGACCTCATTTTGGGATTAGAATAATATTGGCCTCATAGAAAGAGTTTGGGAGTCTTTCCTCATCTTAGATTTTTGGGAATAGGTTGAGAAGGATAGGAGTTAGTTCTTCACTAAATGTTTTCTAGAATTCACCTGTGTAGCCATATGGTCCAGTGCTTTTGTGCTTCGTGAGATTTTTGATTACCTACTCAATTTCACTAGTTGTTATTGGTCTTTTCAGGCTTTCTGCTTCTTTTGGATCCAGTTTTGTTAGATTACACATTTCCAGAAATGTGTCCATTTCACCCAAGTTTTCATATTTCTTATCATACAGTTGTTTGTAGTAATTTCTTACAATCCTTTGTATTTTTGAAGTATCAGTTGTGATTTTTCCTTTGTCAGTTCTGATTCTGTTTATTTGGGTCCTCTATCTCTTTTTCTTGATGAGTCTGGTTAAAGGCTGGTCAATTTTGTTTATTTTTTCAAAGAACCAGCTCCTGGACCTATTGATTCTTTGCATTGTAGTTTTAGTCTCTAAGTTATTTAATTCTGCTCTGATCTTGATGATTTCCTTCCTTCTACTTGCTCTGGGCTTTGTTTGTTGTTGCTCCTCTAGTTCTTGCAACTTTATTGTTAGGTTGTTTGTATAAGCTTCTTCTGACCTATTTAGATAGGCCTGTATTGATATGAATTTCCCTCTGAGGACTGCCTTTGCTGTGTCCCATAGGTTTTCGGCTGTTGTGTATTCATTGTCTGTTTCCAGAAACTTTTTATTTCATCTTTGATCTCATTTTAACCCATTCATTACTTAAATATGTGTTATTCAGTCTCCATGAATTAGATTGTTTTTGTTTTTTTCCCTTGAGATTAATTTCTAGTTTCAAGCCTCTGTGATCTGAGAAGATGCTTGGTATGATTTCAATTTTCCTGTATTTGTGGATGCTTGTCCTTTGACATACCATGTGGTCAACCTCTGAGAATGATCCATGCGCATTTGAAAAGAATGTGTATTTTGCTTCTTTGGGGAGAGAGGTTCTGTTTATATCAGTTAGGTCCATTTCCTCTAGTGTGTTATTCAATGCCATAATATCCTTATTGTTTTTCTGTTTGGAAGATCTGTCCATTGTTGATAACGGGGTTTTAAAATCCCCTAGTGTTGTTGTCTATAGTCTTCTTGAAGTCCTTTTATATTTTCCTTTTATATTTGGGAGCTCCTATGTTGGGTGCATATATGTTTACCAGAGTTATATCTTCTTGATGGATTGTTTCCTTAAGTATTTGGAAATGTCCTTCTTTGTCTCTTTTTATAGCCTTCATCATAAAATCTATTTTGTCTGAAATAAGTATTGCTACTCCAGTCTTTTTTTCATGTCCATTTACTTGATATATATTTTTCCATTTCTTCACTTTCAATCTGTGTCCACCTTTTGTTCTGAGGTGGTTCTCTTGAAGACAACATATATGTGGGTCATGTTTTCTTATCCATTCAGCTACCCTATGTCTTTTGATTAGTGTATTCAATCCACTTACATTTAAGGATATTATTGATTGATACTTATTTATTGCCATTTTCCACTTTGTACCTGTGTTCCTCTCTGTCTCTCTCTGCTTCTTCATCTTTTTAAAGCATATCCTTTAGTATTTCTTTCAATGGTGTTTTGATAGAGATGTATTCTTTTAGTCTTTTTTTGGCTGTTAAACTCCTTATTTCTCCTTCCTTTTTGAATGAGAGCCTTGTTGGGTAGAGTATTCCTGGTTGCAGGCCTTTGTTTCCTATTAATTGGAAAAATGTTTGTCATTCCCTTCTGGCTTGTATTGTTTCTGTTGAATCATCATTTGATAGCCTTTTCAGAGCCCCCTTATATGTTATTTGCTGTTTCTCTCTTGATGCTTTTAGGATTCTCTCTTTATCTTTGAAATTTGCCATTTTAATTGCAATGTGTCTTGGAGTGGGTCTGTTTGGATTCATCCTCATTGGAACCCTCTGTGCTTCCTGAACTTGAGTAATGTTTTCACTCATTATGTTATAGAAGTTTTTTCTATCATGACTTTTTTGAACAGGATTTCCATTCCTTGTTTCTCTTCTCCTTCTGGTATCCCTATGATACAGATATTATTGTGTTTCATGTTGTCCTACGGCTCTCTTAAAACCTCTTCATTCTTGTTCAGTTTTTTCCATTCTCTTGCATAGTCTTGGAATCTTTTTCTACCTTGTCCTCCAGCTTAGTGATCTAATCCTTTGCTTCCTCTGGCCTGCTGTTGATTTCTTCTACAGTATTCTTCAATTCAGAAATTGTATTCTTCATTTTCTCCTGGCTCTTACTGATAGTTTCTATGTCCTTTTTAATGTTGATGTAGTTCTCAATAAGTTCCTTGTAGCTTCCATGTAGTTCTTCATAGTTCCCTGGAGTTGTTTGTAGTTTTCTTTGAGCTGGCTGAGCTCATTGAGCTTCTCTATCATCATTCTTTTGAATTCCATATCTGATAGTTTGCTTGCCTCTGTTTCATTTAGTGATCTTTCTGGGTATTCCTCCTCTCCTTTTGGTGATGGACTGTTTCTTTTTCTCCCCATTTTTAGGTTTTGTTGTAGTCTAATCAGACTGTGATCAGCTGCCAGGCTAAGGAACCGGTAGGCTGGAAGGATTGATCTAGTTTTAATCCTATTGGTCTGTGATCCACCACCAGACTCAGATACAGCTTGGGGTGACAGACGGATTCAGTTGTAAATCAATAAAACAACTACCTAACTCAGGCCTTGCTGGGCTCAACAGAGAGGTTCAATTTTAATCCAATGGATCAGACACCAACCCAGGTGCTGCCTGGTAGGACAGATTCAGATGTAAATCAATGGATCTGTGATCAGCTGCCAGACTCAGGGCCAGTGGCCTAGGCAACAAGATCTAATTGTAATCCAATGAATCCGTGATCAGTTTCCTGGCTAAGGGGCCATTGGGTTAGACTGAAAGATCCAATTGTAATCCAATGAGTTAGTGATCAGCTGCCAGGCCCAGGGGCCATTGGGCAAGACAAACCATCTCAGCTGTGAACCAATGAATCCATGATCAGCCACCAGTCTCACTTGCCACTGTGCGGGGCTGTCTGATCTAGCTGTAAATCAAAAAGTTTGTAATCAGCTGCCAGAACCAGGCATTCTGGGCACGAGACATCTCTTCAGGTGCCAACTGTTGTATCTATGCTCAGATAGAGTAGGGCAGGAGAGGTTTATTTAGATATAAAACAAAGGATTGTGATCAGGCTCCAGCATTGCTGGGCAGGGCAGATTGCTTCCAGTGGTTAGGGCTATGAGGACCCTCTACGGAAGCAGCTTGGTGCATGGCAGTCTGCCCAAGGTGTGGGCATTGAGTCAGCACTGGGATCTCCACTGCCACTTCCCCATTTCTCTCCTCCAAGCTGCCTCAACAAACACTACCCACACACCTCCAGTTCTCTCTGCTTTCCCTCTGCTAGAGCCCAGTGTAGGTGGGTGCCAATGTATTTTCGTTGTGGTCACCCTAGTAGTTCTCTGTCTCCAGTGCTCTGTCAGGCCAGCAAACTCCATGGCTTCCCACCCTTCTCAGCTGGATGCTGGTCTACTCTCCACAGTGTTGCTCTGGGCTGGGACACTCAGCTAGGGGTCTAGAACCCACCCTTCTCAGGTGGAGCCTGGGGCTCTGTCCCTCCAAAATATATGGAACGCTTCATGAATATGCATGTCATCCTTGGGCAGGGGCCATGCTAATATTCTCTCTATCATTCCAATTTTAGTATATGTTCTGCCAAAGCAAGCATTCTTTGCCCATTTTTTAATTGGGTTGCCTGTCTCTCTGGTGTTGCATCATTTCAGTTCTTTATATATTTTGGAGATCAAACACTTGTCTGAGGTGTCATTGGCAAATAAATTTCCCATATGGTTGGTTCCCTTTTCATTTTCTTTAGCTGAGCAGAAACTTTTCAGTTTGATGTAGTCCCATTTGTTTATTTGTTCCTTTATTTTCCTTGCCCTTAGAGGAGTATGGGTGAAAATATTGCTGCATGGAATATCTGAAATTTTGCTGCCTATGTTTTCCTCTTGGACTTTTATGGCGGCACTGCTTATGTTTAAGTCTTTCATCCATCTTGAGTTTATTCTGGTGTATGATGTAAATTGGTGGTCTAGTTTCATTTGATTGCATATGCCTGTCCATTTCTTCCAACATCATTCATTGAAGAAGCTATTGCTTTTCATTTTATGTTCCTTCCCCCTTTATGTTCATTCCCCCTTTGCTGAATATTAATTGCCCATAGAAACCTGGGTTTATTTTTGTATTCTCTATTCTGTTCCATTGATCTGTTTGCCTGTTCTTATGCCAGTACCAGGCTGTTTTGATTACTATGGTTTTGTTATATAGTTTGACATCTGGTATTGTGATTCTTCCTACTTCATTATTCTTTCTCAAGCTTGCTGTAGCTCCTTGGGGGTAGTTTTTGAATCCATATAACTTTTTTTCCATGGTTCCTTTTTTTAAATATTAAAAAAAAATTATTGTTGTTGTATTACATCCATTGAATCCATATCAGTTTTTTAAATATTCTTCTTAGTCTGTGAAATATGATGTTGGTATTTTAATAGGGATTGTTTTGGATCTACATATAGATTGCTTTGGTAGTATGGATATTTTTATAATGTTAATTCTTTCCATCCATGAATATGGTATATGCTTCAATTTATTTGTATCTTTCTTAATTTCTTTCCCAGTGTTCTATAGTTTTTCAAGTACAGGTCATTTATCTCCTTGGTTAAATCTATTCCTAAGTACTTTATCAATTTTGTTGTTATTGCTATAGCAAATATGATTTGTTTTCCAGTTTATTTCTCTGATGTTTCATTGTTAGTGTATAAAAATGCCTTCAATGTATCCAGCTATTTTGCCAAACTCACTTATTAGGTTGAGTAGTTTTTTTAGTCGAGTTTATAGGGTTTTCTACATACACTATCATGTCATCTGCAAATAATGACACTTTTATTTCTTCCTCTCCAATTTGGATGTCTTTGATTCCTTTTTCTTACCTGATCGCTATGACTAGAACTTCTGAAACTATGTTGAATCTAAGTGGAGAGAGTGGACATCTTTGTCTTGGTCCTGGTCCTAGAGGGAATACTTTTAGTTTTTGCCCATTGAGTATGAGGCTGGCTGCAATTATCTCATACATGGCCTTTACTACATTGAGGTATGCTCCCTCTATTTCCATCTTGTTGATCATTTTTATCATAAAAGGAGGTTGTGCTTTATCAATTTTTTTCAGCATCTATTTATATGATCATATGGTTTTTATCTTTCAGTTTGTTTATGTGGTGGATTACATTTATTGATTTGCAGATATTGTACCAGCTATGAATCCCTGGGATGAATCCCACTTGATTTTAGTGTATGATTTTTTAAAATATATTGATGGGTCAGATTTGCCAATATTTTGTTGATGATTTTAGCATCTATGTTCATCAGAGGTATTGGCTTGTAGTTGTTTTTTTTTCTCCTTTGTTGTGTCTTGAACTGGCTTTGGGATGAGAATAACACTGGACACAGCAAGAGTTTGGGAGTCTTCCCTCTTGTTGGAATTTTTGGAATAGGTTGAGAAGAATAGGAGTTAGTTCTTCCGTAAATGTTTGGTAAAATTCTGTCTGTGTAACCATCTGGTCCAGGGCTCTTGTATGCTGTTTTTCTTTTTTCTTTTTTTTTTTTTTTTTTTAACTTCTTCTTCAATTTCACTAGTTGTTATTGGTCTATTCAGGCTTCTGCTTCTTCTGGATTCAGTTTCAGTATACATGTTCAGAAATGTGTCCATTTCACACAGGTTATCAAATTTTTAATTATATAATTGCATGTAGTAATTTCTTACAATCCTTTGTATTTCTATGGTGTTAGCTGTGATTTCTCCTCTGTTGTTTCTGATTTTGTTTACTTGGGTCCTCTCTCTCTCTCTCTCTTTTTTTAATTTTATTGTTGTTGTATTACATCCATCCCCTTTTTGCTCCCCTCTGTCCCTCTCCATATGCACCCATTCCCCCCAAAGTCAATTCCACCTGTTGTCCATGTCCATAGTTACTTTATAGTAGGTTCTTGTCTAAACTGGTCCCCTTCTTTGCCTCTTCTTCCCCCCTCCCCCCAAACCCTTTCCCCCGGACCACTGAAGGCCTATTCACTGTATTCATATATTTGGTCCTGTTTTGATTGTTCTTAGTTTTGTTCATTATTGTCCTGTAATGGGTGAGATCATATGGTATTTGTCCTTCACTGACTGGCTTATTTCACTAAGCATAATACTCTCCAGTTCCATCCATGTTGTTGCAAAGGGTACAAGTTCCTTCTTTCTTTCTGCCATATAGAATTCCATTGTGTAAATGTACCAAAGTTTTTTGATCCAATCATCCACTGATGGGCACTTAGGCTATTTCCAGCACCTGGCTATTGTAAATAGTGCCGATATGAACATAGGTGTGCATAGGTTCTTATGAATTGGTGTCTCAGGCTTCTTTGGGTATAGTCCAAGTAGTGGAATTGCTGGATCAAAAGGCAGTTCCATTTTTAGTTTTTTAAGGAAACCGCATACTGTTTTCCACAGTGGCTGCACCAGCCTGCATTCCCACCAACAGTGCACAAGGGTTCCCTTTGCCCCGCATCCTCACCAACACTTGTTGTTTGTTGATTTGTTGATGATTGTCATTCTGACAGGTGTGAGGTGGTATCTTATTGTGGTTTTAATTTGCATCTCTCTGATGACTACTGATGTTGAGCATTCTTTCATATGCCTCTGGGCCCTTTGTATATCTTCCTCAGTGAGTTTTCTGTTCAGGTCCTTTGCCCATTTTTTAATTGGGCTGTCTGTCTCCCTGGTGTTGAGTCGCATTAGTTCTTTATATATTTTGGAGATCAGACCCTTGTCTGAGGTATCATTGGCAATTATGTTTTCCCATACAGTTGGTTCCCTTTGAATTTTGCTGCTATTTTCTTTAGCTGAACAGAAACTTTGCAATTTGATATAGTCCCATTTGTTGATTTGTACTTTTATTTCCTTTGCCCTTGGTGAAGTATCAGTAAACATATTTTTGTGTAGGATATCTGAAAGTTTACTGCCTATATTTTTCTCCAGGACCTTCATGGTGGCACTGCTTATGTTTAAATCTTTATCCATCTTGAGTTTATTTTGGTGTATGGTGTAAGTTGGTGGTCTAGTTTTATCTTTTTGCATGTTGCTGTCCAGTTCTCCCAACACCATTTGTTGAAGAGACTGTTTTTACTCCATTGGATGTTCCTTCCCCCATTGTCAAATATTAGTTAACCATAGAGTCCTGGGTTAATTTCTGGGCTCTCTATTCTGTTCCATTGATCTATATGTCTATTTTTATGCCAGTACCATGCTGTTTTGATGACAGTAGCCTTTTAGTATTGTTTGAAGTATGGTATTGTGATTCCTCCTACCTTGTTCTTCTTTCTCAAGATTGCTGTGTCTATTCGTGGGCATTTTTGGCTCCATATAAATTTTTGAAGTATTTTTTTCTATTTCTGTGAAGTCTGTCATTGGTATTTCAATTGAAATTTCATTGAATATGCAGATTGCTTTGGGTAGCATGGACATTTTAATGATGTTAGTTCTTCCCATCCATGAACATGGTATATGCTTCCATTTATTTGTATCTTCCTTGATTTCTTTCTTCATTGTTCTGTAGTTTTCTGAGTACAGGTCTTTTACCCTCCTTAGTTAAGTTTATTCCTAGGTACTTTATTTTTCTTGTTGCTATGGTAAATGAGATTTGTTTTTTCACTTCTATTTCTGTTGTTTCATTATTGGTATACAAAAATGCTTTTGATTTCTGGATATTGACTTTATACCCAGCTATTTTGCTAAATTTGCTTATTAGGTTGATGAAGTTTTTGGTGGAGCCAATGGGGTTTTGTATGTACACTATCATATCATCTGCAAATAATGACAGTTTGACTTTCTCCTTTTCAATTAGGATACCTTTGATTCCTTTGTCTTCTCTGATGGCTATAGCTAGAACTTCCAAGACAATGTTGAATAGAAGTGGAGAAAGTGGACAGCCTTGTCTCGTTCCTGATGTTAGGGGGAAAGCTTTAAGTTTTTGTCCATTAAGCATGATGTTGGCTTCAGGTTTCTCATAGATGGCCTTTATGATGTTGAGGTATGCTCCCCCTATTCCCATTTTGCTGAGGGTTTTTTTTTTTATCATAAATGGTTGCTGTACTTTATCAAATGCTTTTTTCAACATCTATTGATATGATCATATGGTTTTTATCTTTCTTTTTGTTGATGTAGTGTATTACATTTATTGATTTTCGAATGTTGTACCATCCTTGCATCCCTGGGATGAAACCCACTTGATCATGGTGTATGATCTTTGTAATATACTGCTGAATCCGGTTGGCCAATATTTTGTTGAGAATTTTAGCATCTATATTCATCAGAGATATTGGCCTATAGCTTTCTTTCTTAGTTGTGTCTTGCCCTGGTTTTGGGATTAGAATAATATTGGCCTCATAGGAAGAGTTTGGGAGTCTTCCCTCTTCCTGAATTTTTTGGTATAGTTTGAGGAGGATAGGAGTTAGTTCTTTAAATGTTTGGTAAAATTCACCTGTGTATCCATCCAGTCCAGGGCTTTTGTGTTTTGGGAGATTTTGGATTACTTCTTTAATTTCACTAGTTGTTATTGGCCTATTCAGGCTTTCTGCTTCTTCTGGGTTCCGTTTTGGTAGATTATACATTTCCAGAAATGTGTCCATTTCATGCAGGTTGACATATTTCTTGTCATATAGTTGTTTGTAGTAATTTCTTACAATCTTTTGTATTTCTGAGGTATCAGTTGTGATTTCTCCTCTGTCAGTTCTGATTCTGTTTATATGTGTTCTCTCTTTCTTTTTCTTGATGAGTCTGGATAAAGGCTTGTCAATTTTGTGTATTTTTTCATAGAACCAGCTCCTGGTCCTGTCGATTCTTCAAATTGTAGTTTGAATCTCTGAGTTATTTAGTTCTGCTCTGATCTTGATGATTTCCTTCCTTCTACTTACTCTGAGCTTTGTTTGTTGCTGCTCCTCTAGTTCTTGCAGCTTTGAGGTTAGGTTGTTTTCATGAACTTCTTGTGACCTTTTTAGGAAGGCCTGTATTGCTATAAATTTCCCTCTGAGCACTGCCTTTGCTGTATCCCATAGGTTTGGGGCTGTTGTGAGATCATTGTCATTTGTTTCCAGGAACTTTTTGATTTCATCTTTGATCTCATCGTTAACCCATTCATTGCTTAAAAACATGTTATTCAGACTGCATGAGTTAGAGAATTTTTGTTTTTTCCCCTTGAGATTGGTTTCTAGTTTCATGCCATTGTGATCTGAGAAGATGCTTTGTATGATTTCAATTTCCCTGTATTTGTGGAGGCTTGTCTTGTGACATACCATGTGGTCTATCTTAGAGAATTATCCATGTGCATTTGAAAAGAATGTGTATTTTGCTTTTTTGGGGTAAAAGACTGTATACATCAGTTAGGTCCATTTCCTCTAGAGTGTTGTTCAATGCCACAACATCTTTGGGGATTTATGTTTGGAAGGTCTGTCCATTGTTGATAGTGGGGTATTAAAATCCCCTACTATTAGTGTGTTGCTATCTATAGTCTTCTTGAAGTCCTCCTATATTTTTCTCTTATATTTGGGAGCTCCTATGTTGGGTGCATATATGTTTACCAGAGTTATATCTTCTTGATGGATTGTTCCCTTAAGTATTATGAAATGTCCATCTTTTCCCCTTTTTATGGCCTTCATTGTAAAATCTATTTTGTCTGAAATCGGTATTGCTATTCCAGCTTTTTTTTCATGTCCATTTGCTTGATATATATTTTCCAATCCCTTCACTCTCAATCTGTATCGATCTTTTGTTCTGAGGTGGGTCTCTTGAAGACAGCATATATGTGGGTCATGTTGTCTTATCCATTCACTACCCTATGTCTTTTGATTGGTGCATTTAATCCATTTACATTTAAGGTTATTATTGATTGATACTTATTCATTGTCATTTTCTCCCTTTGTGTCTGTATTCCTCTTTGGCTTTCTCTGTTGCTTCATTTTATTTGTTTGCTTATTTTTATAGCAGACCCTTTAGCATTTCTTGCAATACTGGTTTGGTAGAGATGTATTCTTTTAGACCTTTTTTTTTTTGTCTGGGATGCTCCTTATTTCTCCTTCTATCTTGAATGAGAGCCTTGCTGGGTAGAGTATTCTTGGTTGCAGGTCTTTGTTTATCATTACTTGAAATAATTTTTGACATTCCCTTTTGGCTTGAATTGTTTCTGTTGAATAATCATTTGATAGCCTTATTGTAAACTCTTTATATGTTATTTGTCATTTCTCTCTTGATGCTTTTAGGATTCTCTGTCTTTGAAGTTAGCCATTTTAATAATAATGGTTTTGGTCTGTTTGGGTTGATCTTCATTAGGACCCTCTGTGCTTTCTGTACTTGATTAATATTTTCACTCATCATGCTAGGGAAATTTTCTATCATGACTTTTTTGAACAGGTTTTCCATTCCTTGTTTCTCTTCTCCTTCTGGTATCCCTTTGATACGGATGTTGTTATGTTTCATGTTTTCCTGCAACTCTCTTAAACCCTCTTCAATCTTGTTCAGCCTTTTTTAATTCTCCTGTACTGTCTTGGAGTATTTGTCTACATTATCCTCCAACTCTCTGATCCGGTCCTCTGCTTCCTCCAGCCTGCTGTTGATTCCTTCTACTGTATTCTTCAATTCAGAAATTGTATTCTTCATTTCCTCCTGGCACTTATTGATAGTTTCTATGTTCTTTTTCATGCTGTTGTAGCTCTCAGTAAGTTTCTTGTAACTTCTCTGGAGTTCTGTGTAGTTCTCCTGGAGTTGTTTAGAGTTTTCTTTGATGTGGCTGAGCTCACTGAGCTTCTCTATCATCATTCTTTTGAATTCCTTATCTGATATTTCAGGTGCCTCTGTTTCATTTGGTGGTCTTTCTGGGGATTCTTCCTTTCCTTTTGGTGATGGGCTGATTCTTTTTTTCCCCATTTGGGTGTCTGTGTGTGCTTGCTCTTTATTTTTTTTGTTTTTTCCTTGGATTAACCTGCTTTGCTTCCTTGCCTTAGTTGAGCACCTTTCTGTGTTAGCATATTTGTGGAGTTCAATGTTGCAGTCTCCTGGATTTTCTCCACTTGTTGTCCTTGGTGTGTCCTTTATTTGGGCTGTCTGATTGTATTCTGGACCTGTGGGCTTTTAGCAGGAAAAAA
>PVIW01009465.1:0-21533 GCA_004026585.1 Noctilio leporinus
AATCTCAGTGTTATGGCATAGGCCTGCATAGGAAATACTGGGTTTCTCACAGTAAAGTGTTACAAGTAAGAGAAACTGAATCTTCCATGGATTCCAAGGAGAAATTCAAGCTAACTCATTCATTCTACACCAGATTTCACCATTTGCTTTGAGAATCTTCATTCCATTCAAAGAAACCCTTACTTTGCTCATTAGCTCTGTTTCTGCTTACTTGTACAGTAGAACCTCCAGTGTTTCTTAGAGCACTTTCCAATGTAAGTTAGAACTACAGCACAACTAACAGAGTTCTAACTTGAAGAATCACTGGAATAATGGAAATACTAAGTTTACATAGAACTTTGCTGTTTCTTCAGGAATCTCAGTGTTATGGCATAGGCCTGCTTTGGAAATACTGGGTTTCTCACAGTCAAGTGGTACAAGTATGAGAAACTGAATCTTCCATTAATTCCAAGGAGAAATTCAAGCTAACTCATTCATTCTACACCAGATTTAACCATTTGCTTTGAGAATCTTCATTCCATTCAAAGAAACACTTAGTTTGTTCATTAGCTCTGTTTCTGCTTACTTGTACAGTAGAACCTCCAGTGTTTCTTAGAGCACTTTCCAATGTAAGTTAGAACGACAGCACAACTAACAGAGTTCTAACTTGAAAAATCACGGGAGTAATGGAAATACTAAGTTTACATAGAACTTTGCTGTTTCTTCAGGAATCTCAGTGTTATGGCATAGACCTGCTTAGGAAATACTGGGTTTCTCACAGTCAAGTGGTACAAGGGTGAGAAACTGAATCTTTCATTGATTCCAAGGAGAAATTCAAGCTAACTCATTCATTCTACACCAGATTTCACCATTTCCTTTGAGAATCTTCATTCCATTCAAAGAAACCCTTACTTTGTTCATTAGCTCTGTTTCTGCTTACTTGTGCAGTAGAAATTCCATTGTTTCTTAGAGAACTTTCCAATGTAAGTTAGAATGACAGCACAACTAACAGAGTTCTATCTTGAAAAATCACTGGAGTAATGGAAATACTAAGTTTACATAGAACTTTGCTGTTTCTTCAGGAATCTCAGTGTTATGGCATAGGCCTGCGTAGAAAATACTGGGTTTCTCACAGTCAAGTGGTACAAGTATGAGAAACTGAATCTTTCATTGATTCCAAGGAGAAATTCAAGCTAACTCATTCATTCTACACCACATTTCACCATTTGCTTTGAGAATCTTCATTCCATTCAAAGAAACCCTTACTTTGTTCATTAGCTCAGTTTCTGCTTACTTGTACAGTAGAACCTCCAGTGTTTCTTAGAGCACTTTCCAAAGTAAGGTAGAACTACAGCACAACTAACAGAGTTCAAACTTGAAAAATCACAGGAGTAATGGAAATGCTCAGTTAACATACAACTCTGCTGTTTCTTCAGGAATCTCAGTGTTATGGCATAGGCCTGCATAGGAAATACTGGGTTTCTCACAGTCAAGTGTTACAAGTATGAGAAACTGAATCTTCCAAGGATTCCAAGAAGAAAGTCAAGCTAACTCATTCATTCTACACGAGATTTCTCCATTTGCTTTGAGAATCTTCATTCCATTCAAAGAAACCCTTACTTTCTTCATTAGCTCTGTTTCTGCTTACTCGTACAGTAGAACCTCCAGTGTTTCTTAGAGCACTTTCCAATGTAAGTTAGAACTACAGCACAACTAACAGAGTTCTAACTTGAAGAATCACTGGAGTAATGGAAATACTAAGTTTACATAGAACTTTGCTGTTTCTTCAGGAATCTCAGTGTTATGGCATAGGCCTGCTTAGGAAATACTGGGTTTCTCAGTGTCAAGTGTTACAAGTGTGAGAAACTGAATCTTTCATTGATTCCAAGGAGAAATTCAAGCTAACTCATTCATTCTACACCAGATTTCACCATTTGCTTTGAGAATCTTCATTCCATTCAAAGAAACCCTTACTTTGTTCATTAGCTCAGTTTCTGCTTACTTGTACAGTAGAACCTCCAGTGTTTCTTAGAGCACTTTCCAATGTAAGGTAGAACTACAGCACAACTAACAGAGTTCTAACTTGAAAAATCACAGGAGTAATGGAAATGCTCACTTAACATAGAACTTTGCTGTTTCTTCAGGAATCTCAGTGTTATGGCATAGGCCTGCATAGGAAATACTGGGTTTCTCACAGTCAAGTGGTACAAGTATGAGAAACTGAATCTTCCATGGATTCCAAGGAGAAATTCAAGCTAACTCATTCATTCTACACCGGATTTCACCATTTGCTTTGAGAATCTTCATTCCATACAAAGAAACCCATACTTTCTTCATTAGCTCTGTTTCTGCTTACTTGTACAGTGGAAACTCCAGTGTTTCTTACTGCACTTTCCCACGTAAGTTAGAACTACAGCACAACCAAGACACTTCTAACTTAAAGAATCACTGGAGTAATGGAAATACTAAGTTTACATAGAACTTTGCTGTTTCTTCAGGAATCTCAGTGTTATGGCATAGGCCTGCTTAGGAAATACTGGGTTTCTCAGTGCCAACTTTTACAAGTGTGAGAAACTGAATCTTGCATTGATTCCAAAGGGAAATCCAAGCTAACTCATTCATTCTACACCAGATTTCATTATTTGCATTGAGAATCTTCATACCATTCACGGAAACACTTACTTTGTTCATTAGCTCTATATCTGCTTACTTGTACAGTAGAAACTCCTGTGTTTCATACAGCACTTTCCAACGTAAGTTAGAACTACAGCACAACTAACACAATTCTAACTTGAAGAATCACTGGAGTAATGGAAATGCTCAGTTAATGTAGAGCTTTGCTGTTTCTTCAGTAATCTCAGTGTTATGGTATAGGCCTGCATAGGAATCACTGGGTGTCTCAGTGTCAAGTGTTACAAGTATGAGAAACTGAATCTTCCATTGATTCGAAAGAGAAATTCAAGCTAAGTCATTCATTCTACACTAGATTTTACCATTTGCTTTGAGAATCTTCATTCCATTCAAAGAAACACTTCCTTTCTTCATTAGCTCTGTTTCTGCTTACTTGTACAGTAGAAACTCCAGTGTTTCTTACAGCACTTTCCAACGTAAATTAGAACTACAGGACAACTAACACAGTTCTAACGTGAAGAATCACTGGAGTAATGGAAATACTAAGTTTACTTAGAACTTTGTTGTTTCTTCAGCAATCTCAGTGTTATGGCATAGGCCTGCTTAGGAAATACTGGGTTTCTCAGTGTCAAGTGTAACAAATATGACAAACTGAATCTTCCATTGATTCCAAAGAGAAATTCAAGCTAACTAATTCATTCTACACCAGATTTCACCATTGGCTATGAGTGTCTTCATTCCATTCAAAGAAACACTTACGATCTTAATTAGCTCTGTTTCTGCTTACTTGTATAGTAGAAACTGAAGTGTTTCTTACAGCACTTTCCAACGTAAGTTAGAACTACAGCACAACTAACACAGTTCTAACTTGAAGAATCACTGGAGTAATGCAAATACTAAGTTTACATAGAACTTTGCTCTTTCTTTAGGAATCTGTGTTATGGCATAGGCCTGCATAGGAAATACTGGGTTTGTCACTGTCAAATGTTACAAGTATGAGAAACTGAATCTTCCATTTATTCCAAAGGGAAATTCAAGTTAACTCATTCATTCCAAACCAGATTTCATTATTTGCATTGAGAACCTTCATACCTTTCACGGAAACACTTACGTTGTTCATTAGCTCTGTTTCTGCTTACTTGTTTTGTGGAACCTCCAGTGTTTCTTACAGCACTTTGTAACGAAAGATAGAACTACAGCACAACTAACACAGTTCTAACTTGAAGAATCATTGGAATAATGGAATGCTCAGTTATCGTAGAACTTTGCTGTTTCTTCAGGAATCTCTGGGTTATGGCATAGGCCTGCTTTGGAAATACAGGTTTTCTCATTGTCAAGAGTTACAAGCATGAGAAACTGAATCTTCCATTGACTGCAAAGGGAAATTCAAGCTAACTCATTTATTATACACCAGATTTCATTATTTCATTGAGAACCTTCATACCAATTGCGGAAGCACTTTCATTGTTCATTAGCTCTGTTTCTGCTTACTTGTACAGTAGAAACTCCAGTGTTTCTTACAGCACTTTGTAAAGAAAGATAGAACTACATCACAACTAGCACAATTTTTACTTGAAGAATCACTGGAGTATGGGAATGCTCAGTAAACGTAGATCTTTGCTGTTTCTTCAGGAATCTCACTGTTATGGTATAGGCCTGCATAGGAAATACTGGGTTTCTCAGTGTCAAGTGTTACAAGTATGGGAAACTGAATCTTCCATTGATTCCAAAGAGATATTCAAGCTAACTCGTTCGTTCTACACCAGATTTCATTATTTGCATTGAGAACCTTCATACCTTTCACGGAAAAACTTACTTTGTTCATTAGCTCTGTTTCTGCTTACTTGTACAGTAGAAGCTGCAGTGTTTCTTACAGCACTTTCCAACGTAAGTTAGAAGTATGGCACAACTAACACAGTTCTAACTTGAAGAATCAGTGGAGTAAGGGAATGCTCAGTTAACGTAGAACTTTGCTGTTTCTTCATGAATCTCACTGTTATGGTATAGGCCTGCATAGGAAATACTGGGTTTCTCAGTGTCAAGTGTTACAAGTATGAGAAACTGAATCTTCCATTGTTTCCAAAGAGAAATTCAAGGTAACTCATTCATTCTACACCAGATTTCATTATTTGCAATGAGAATCTTCATTCCATTCAAAGAAACACTTACTTTGTTCTTTAGCTGTATTTCTGCTGACTTGAACAACAGAAACACCAGTGTTTCGTACAGCACTTTCCAACGTAATTTAGAACTACAGCACAACTATCACAGTTCTAACTTGAAGAATAGCTGGAGTAATTGAAATACTAAGTTTACATAGAACTTTGCTGTTTCTTCTGGAATCTCAGTGTTATGTCATAGGCCTGCATAGGAAATACTGGGTTTCTGTGTGTCAAGTGTTACAATCTTAGAAATTGAATCTTCCATTGATTCCAAAGAGAAATTCAAGCTAACTCATTCGTTCTACACTAGACTTCAACATTTGCATTGAGAATTTTCATACCATTCAAGGAAACACTTACGTTGTTCATTAGCTCTGTTTATGCTTACTTTTACAGTAGAAACTCCAGTGTTTCTTACAGAACTTTGTAACATAAGTTAGAACAATAGCACAACTAACAGAGTTCTAATTTAAAGAATCACTGGAGTAATGGAATTGCTAACTTTACATAGAAATTTGCTGTTTCTTCAGGAATCTCTGTGTTATGGCATAGGCCTGCATAGGAAATACTGGTTTCTCAGTGTCACGTGTTACAAGTATGAGGAACTGAATCTTCCATTGATTCCAAAGAGAAATTCAAGCTAACTCATTCATTCTACACCAGATTTCATCATTTGCTTTGACAATGTTCATTCAATTCAAGGAAACACTTTCTTCATTAGCTCTGTTTCTGCTTACTTGTACAGTAGAAACTCCAATGTTTCTTACAGCACTTTCCAACGTAATTTAGAACTACGGCACAACTAACACAGTTCTACATATAGCAGCACTATTTATATTAGCCAGGTGCTGGAAACAGCCTACGTGCCCATCGGTGGATGATTGGATCAAAAAACTTTGGTACATTTACACAATGGAATTCTATATGGCAGAAAGAAAGATGGAACTTGTACCCTTTGCAACAACATGGATCGAACTGGAGAATATTATGCTTAGTGAAATAAGCCAGTCAGTGAAGGACAGGTATCATATGTTCTCACCCATTACGGGACAATAATGAGCAAAATAACAACAAGCAAAACAGAGCCAAGTGTAGAAATACTGGGTTTCTTAGTTACAAGTGTTACAAATATGAGAAACTGAATCTTCCATTGATTCCAAAGCCAAATTCAAGCTAACTTATTTATTCTACACCAGATTTTATCATTTGCATTTAGAATCTTCATACCATTCAAAGAAACACTTGCTTTGTTTATTAGTTCTGTTTCTGCTTGCTTGTACAGTGCATACTGTGCTGTTTCTTATTGCTCTTTCTGACGTATGTTAAAACTATAGCAGAACTAACATAGCTCTAACTTGAAGAAACACTGAAGTAATGGAAAGGGTAAGATGCCATTGAATTTTGCCGTTTCTTTAGGAATCTCTTTTTTAAGGCATTGGCCTACACAGGAAATACAGGGTTTCCTAGTTTCAAGTGTTATAAATATGAGAACATGAACGTTGCATTGATTCCAATGACAAATTCAATTTAACTCATTCATTCTACACCAGATTTCATTATTTGCATTGCGAATCTTCATACCATTCAAAGAAACACTTGGTTTGTTCATTAGCTGTGTTTCTACTTCCATGTACAATAGAAACTCTAGTGTTTGTTATATCACATTTTTTAAAAATTTTGTTGTTTTTATATTACATCCATCCCCTTTTTGCCTCCTTCTGTCCCCCTCACCACCCACCCATTCCCCCCAAATTCAATTCCCCCTGTTGTACATGTCCATGGTTCCTTTTTACTAGGTTCCTGTCTAAGCTGCTCTCCTTTCTTGTCTATGCTTCCCACCTCCCCTTTCCCTCCAACCCCTTTTCCCCTAACCACTGAAAGCCTATTCCTTTTATTCATATACTTGGTTTTGTTTGACTTGTTGTTAGCTTTCCTCATTATTGTCCCATAATGGGTGAGATCATATGATATTTGTCTTTCACTGACTGGCTTATTTCACTAAGCATAATACTCTCCAGTTCCATCCATGTTGTTGCAAAGGGTAAGAGTTCCTTCTTTCTGCTATATAGAATTCCATTGTGTAAATGTACTAAAGTTTTTTGATCCAATCATCCACTGATGGTCACTTAGGCTGTTTCCAGCACTTGGCTATTGTAAATAGTACCGCTTTGAAGATAGATGTGCATAGGTTCTTATGAGTTGGTGTTTCAGGATTCTTTGGCTTTAGTCCAAGTAGTGGAATTGCTGGATCAAAAGGCAGTTCTATTCTTAGTTTTTTAAGGAAACCCCATACTGTTTTCCACAGTGGCTGCACCAGCCTACAATCCCACCAACAGTGTATGAGGGTTTCCTTTTCCCCGCATCCTTGGCAATACTAGTTGCTGATTTGCTGATGATTGCCATTCGGACAGGTGTGAGGTGGTATCTTATTGCGGTTTTAATTTGCATCTCTCTGATGACTAGTGATGTTGAGCATTCTTTCATATACCTCTAGGCCCTTTGTATATCTTCCTCCGTGAGTTGTGTGTTCAGGTCCTTTAACCATTTTTTAATTAGGCTGTCTGTCTCCTTGGTGTTGAGTCACATTAGTTCTTTATATATAGTTTGGAGATCAGACCCTTGTCTGAGGTATCTTTGGTAATTATGTTTTTCCATACAGTTGGTTCCCTTTGAATTTTGCTGATATTATCTTGAGCTGAACAGAAACTTTTCAATTTGATACAGTCCCATTTGTTGATTTGTTCTTTTATTTCCTTTGCCCTTGGTGAAGTATCAGTAAACTTATTTTTCGTAGGATATCCAATAGTTTACTACCTATATTTTTCTCCAGGACCTTTATGTTGGCACTGCTTATATTTAAATCCTTTATCCATCTTGATGTTATTTTGGTGTATGGTGTAAGTTGGTGGTCTAGTTTTATCTTTTTGCATGTTGCTGTCCAGTTCTCCCAACACCATTTGTTGAAGAGACTGTTCTTACTCCATTTGATATTCCTTTTCTTTTTATCAAATATTAGTTGACCACAGAGTCCTGGGTTAATTTCTGGGCTCTCTATTCTGTTCCATTGATCTATATGTCTATTCTTATGCCAGTATCATGCTGTTTTCATAACAGTAGCTTTGTAGTATTGTTTGAAGTCTGGTATTGTGATTTCTCCTACCTTGTTCTATTTTCTCAAAATTGCTGTGGCTATTCGTGGGCGTTTTTGGCTCTATATAAATTTTTTAAAATTTTTATTGTTGTTGTATTACATTCATCCCCTTTTTGCTCCCCTCTGTCCCCATCCTCTATATAAATTTTTGATGTTTTTTTTTTTCTATTTCTGTGAAGACTGTAATTGGTACTTTATTTGGGATTGCATTGAATATGTAGATTGTTTTGGGTAGTATGGACATTTTAATGATGTTAATTCTTCCCATCCGCAAACATGGTATATACTTCCATTTATTTGTGTCTTCCTTGATTTCTTTCTTCATTGTTCTCTAGTTTTCTGAGTACAGGTCTTTTACCTCCTCAGTTAAGTTTATTCCTAGGTACTTTTTTTTCTTGTTGGTATGGTAAATGGGATTTGTATTTTCGCTTCTATTTCTGTTGTTTCATTATTGGTATACAAAACTGCTTTTGATTTGTGGATATGATATTGACTTTATACCCAGCTATTTTGCTAAATTTGCTCATTAGGTTGAGTAAATTTTTGATGGAGCCAATCGTGTTTTGTATGTACACTATCATATCATCTGAAAATAATGACAATTTGACTTCCTCCTTTCCAATTTGGATACCTTTGATTCCTTTTACTTTTCTGAGGGCAATAGCTAGAACTTCCAAGACGATGTTGAATAGAAGTGGAGAAAGTGGACAGCCTTGTCTTGTTCCTGATCTTATGGGGAAAACATTCAGTTTTTGTCCATTAAGTATGATGTTGGCTTCAGGTTTCTCATAGATGACCTTAATGATGTTGAGGTATGCTCCCTTTATTCCCATTTTGCTGAGGGTTTTTATCATAAATGGTTGCTGCACTTTATCAAATGCTTTTTCAGCATCTACTGATAAGATCATATGATTTTTATTTTTCAAGTTGTTGATGTGGTGTATTACGTTTATTGATTTACGAATGTTGTACCATCCTCGCATCCCTGGGATGAAGCCCACTTGATCACGGTGTATTATCTTAGTAATATACTGCTGAATCCGATTGGCCAATATTTTGTTGAGAATTTTAGCATCTATGTTCATCAGAGATATTGGCCTTTAGCTTTCGTTCTTAGTTGTATCGTGCCCTGGTTTTGGGATTAGATTAATTTTGGCCTCATAGAAGGAGTTTGGGTGTCTTCCCTCTTCCTGAATATTTTGGTATAGTTAGAGGAGGATAGGAGTTAGTTCTTCTTTAAATGCTTGGTATACTTCACCTGTGTAGCCATCTGGTCCAGGGCTTTTGTGGTTTGGGAGAGTTCGGATTACTTTTTTAATTTCACTAGTTGTTATTGGCCCCTTCAGGCTTCCTGCTTCTTCTGGGTTCAGTTTTGCTAGATTATTCCTTTCCATAAATGTGTCCATTTCATCCAGGTTGTCATATTTTTTGTCATATAGTTGTTTGCAGTAATTTCTTACAATCTTTCGAATTTCTAAGGTATCAGTTGTGATTTCCCATCTTTCACTTCTGATTCTGCTTATTTGGGACCTCTCTTTTTCTTGATGAGTCTGGATAAAGGCTTGTCAATTTTTATTTATTTTTTCAAAGAATCAGCTCCTGGACCTGTTGATTCTTCAAATTGTAGTTTGAATCTCTGAGTTATTTAGTTCTGCTCTGATCTTGATGATTTACTTCTTTCCACTTGCTCTTGATGTTGCTCATCTAGTTCTTGCAGCTTTGTGGTTAGGTTGTTTTTATAAACTTCTTGTGACCTTTTTTGGAAGCCCTGTATTGCTATAAATTTCCCCCTGAGAACTGCCTTTGCTGTATCCCATAGGTTTTGGGCTGTTGTGTGTCCATGTCATTTGTTTCCGGGAACTTTTTGATTTCATCTTTGATCTCATTGTTCACCCCTTCATTGCTTAAAAGCATGTTATTCAGTCTCCATGAGTTAGAGAATTTTTGGGTTTTTCCCTTGAGATCAGTTTCTAGTTTCATGCCATTGTGATATGAAAAGATGCTTTGTATGATTTTAATTTTCCTGTATTTGTGGAGTCTTGTCTTGTGACATACCATGTGGTCTATCTTGGAGAATGATCCATGTGCATTTGAGAAGAATGTGTATTTTGCTTCTTTGGGGAAAAAGACTCTGTATACATCAGTTAGGTCCATTTCCTCTAGAGTGTTGTTCAATGCCACTACATCTCGGGGGATTTTTTGTTTGGAAAATCTATCCATTATTGATAGTGGGGTATTAAAATCCCCTACTATTAGTGTGTTGCTGTTTATGTCATTCTTAAAGTCTTCCAAGATTTTCCTTTTATATTTTAGAGCTCCTATGTTGGGTGCATATCTGTTTACCAGAGTTATTTCTTCTTGATGGATTGTTCCCTTAAGTATTATGAAATGTCCATCTTTGTCCCTTTTTATGTCCTTCATTGTAAAATCTATTTTATCTGAAATCAGCATTGCTACTCCAGGTTTTTTTTTTTTTTTTCATGTCCATTTGCTTGATATATAGTTTACCATCCCTTCACTCTCAAACTGTGTGGATCTTTTGTTCTGAGGTGGGTCTCTTGAAGATAGCATATATGTGGGTCATGTTGTCTTAACCATTCGGCTACCCTATGTCTTTTGATTGGTGCATTTAATCCATTTACATTTAAGGTGTTTATTGATTGATACTTATTCATTGCCATTTTCTCCCTTTCTGTCTGTATTCCTCTTTGGCTTTCTCTGTTTCTTCATTTTATTTGTTTACTTATTTTTAGAGCAGACCCTTTAGCATTTCTTGCAATGCTGGTTTGGTAGAGATGTATTTTTTTAGTCTTTTTTTTTCTGGGAAGCTCCTTGTTTCTCCTTCTATCTTGAATGAGAGCCTTGCTGGGTAGAGTATTCTTGGTTGCAGGCCTTTGTTGACCATGACTTGAAATACTTTTTGCCATTCCCTTCTGGTTTGAATTGTTTCTGTTGAATAATCATTTGATAGCCTTAATGGAGCCCCTTTGTATGTTATTTGTCTTTTCTCTCTTGATGCTTTTAGGATTCTCTCTTTGTCTTTGAAATTCGCCATTTTAATAATACTGTGCCTTGGTGTTGGTCTGTTTGGGTTGATCTTCATTGGGACCCTCTGTGCTTCCTGAACTGGATTAATGTTTTCACTCATCATGTTATGGAATTTTTCTGTCATGACTTTTTTGAACAGGTTTTCCATTCCTTGTTTCTCTTCTCCTTCTGGTATCCTTATGATAAGGATGTTGTTACCTTTCATGTTGTCCTGCAGCTCTCTTAACCCCTCTTCAGTCTTATTCACCCTTTTTTTTATTCTCTTGTACTGTCTTGAAGTATTTGTCTACATTATCCTCCAACTCGCTGATCCGGTCTTCTGCTTCCTCTAGCCTACTGTTGATTCCTTCTACTGTATTATTCAATTCCGAAATTGTATTCCTCATTTCCTCCTGGCACTTATTGATAGTTTCCATGTCCTTTTTCATGCCGTTGTAGCTCTCATTAAGTTCCTTGTAACTTTCCTGGAGTTCTTTGTAATTTCCCTGGAGTTCTTTGTAATTTCCCTGGAGTTATTTGTAGTTCTCCTGGAGTCATTTAGCATTGCTCTGCATTGGTGAAAACCTTTATTGCAGGAAGAAGATCACAGAATTGGGGAAAACTCTCCTAGCAAAGAGTTTTCTTGAACACAACTCAAGTTTTCTTTAACACAACCGTAAACCTGGGAGGGAATGTTTGGAAACCTGGCAATCAAATCACAATGATAGCTATTTGCAGGATATGGGATTGCTGGGCATCCTGTCCTGGTAAAAGAATTTGAGATTTGGAGAAACTACATGTACCACACTACACAATTTTTCACTTACATTGTTCAGGAATTTGAGCAAATTACCAAAGAATGCCTAAAGAGGGATTTTTGTAAACAGGGGATTTCTCAAAATCCTTACCTTTCAAAAAAGACTAGAGCATTGCAAAAGAAAATCTTCCAACAAACAGCTCCTGGGACACAACTTGAGACTCACTGAGTTAGAGAATTCACACAATTCATAATAATAAAAAGGAAATATGTTTTGTGCATGACTCGTGATTTCTGCTAATCCTGATTACCATAACAATTCATGTCTCCTGGATACAAAAAACATAACAAACTTCAACAATAAAATAGTACTTCACACAGCACTCTAGGGAAAATTCATAATCATGGGAAACAGCAAAATTAGATCTTTTCCCACAACAAGATTTCTGAAAAGCCTTAGTGCAGTAAGATAATTAGAGCACTGGAAGAAGCAATCATTTCAAAGCAACTCCTAGAAATCCATACTACATAGAGAGAATGAGCCAGTACTCAGAAACATGACACCAAAATTTATAATAATTTCTTTCACAGTAAATGGACATTTTGGGAAACATTGCTTTGGTAAGAGGGTCTGAGATGTGAGAAAAACACCAGTTTTAAATAGCATTTTCCAACACAATTTTTAATCGACACAGGTAGAGAATTGAAGAGCACATGGAAAACCACGAGAACTAGGGTTTAGAAGCACATCAGATTTTTTCAGATCCTTCTATTTGAAATATAAATAAAAGCATTGCAAAAATATTCCTATCAAACAGCACCTTGGACTGCTATTTTACAATTCCTCATTGGAGCAATTTTTAAAAATCTAGAAATCAAAGCCTCAGAAGTGCTTTACACATGACACAAAGATATGAAAAAATCTTTTGGCATGATGCAGGATTTCACTATTGATTAGAAGAAACACTATAATAAAACATTACAAAGAAACAGAGAAAGAGCTAAATTTGGGGTGAAATCTCTGAAAATTAAAAAGGAATATGTGAAAATTTCATGGAGAATGGATGAATGATGACAGCTTGCTAAAATATGAGTGTATCATTGTGTATCTCAAGTTTGCACACCTTAAACTGTGAAATATCTATGTTTTCCTACAACGCATAACAGGAATGAGACAAATCATAGAAGAAACTCCTCAGTTGCACATGCACCAAAGAATCACACATCCTTCAGGATTTCCATGGTGAGAACTGTGATATTTTGGTTCAGGTATTGCAACATGACAATGTGAATTAAGGAAAACATTCCAATAGTAAAATGGGAGAATTCACCACATTTAGACAATTCACAAAATGTTAAAAATTGTAGCAAAAAAAGTGCATTTTTCATGACACAAAATTTCTGGAAATACTGATTAAAATAACAAGACTGACTCCTGGACATAAAACTCCCACCGAAAGTAACACTACAATAATATTTCACATGAGCATTCTTAGGAAGAACTCAAAATTATAGGAAAAAGAAACAAAGCATCTTTTCAAACAACATAGATTTATGAAAAACCTGAAGGTGGTCAGATTAGAAGAGCACTGAGAGAAGCAATCATTCCATAATGACTCCAAGTAAACCATTCCACACAGAAACAATAAGGGGGTTCTTGGAAACATGAAACCAAAACTCATATGAAGCAATTGTCGTACAGAAAGGGATATTTGAGAAGCCATCATTTAATAAAAGGAGTTGAGATCTGGGGAAAACACGAGTATCAACTAGCACCTTACAACAAAACTTCACATCAACACAGGTCAGGGATTGGAGAACACATGGAAAATCATGTGCATTAAGAGGATTGCACAAGACCCGGGATTTTTTCAAATCCTGCACTTTGCAACAGAAATGGAAGCATTGGCAAAACATTCCTATTAGTAAGTACCTTAGAAGGATATTCTACATTTATTCCATGAGGCATCTTCAGAAATTCTGGAAACCAACGCCACAGAAGTGCATTCTGCATAACACAGGATTTTGGAAAATCCTTTTGGCAGGACACAGGATTGCACAGAGAATTAGGGAAACACTCTGATATCAAGTTTGCAAAGAATCAGAGGGAGAACTTGATAGAAAACTGAGATTTGGTGGTGATATCTCTGAGTGATCACAGTGCAGATGTGAAAATTTCATGGAGGATATATGAATGAATGCCCCTTTTACAAACAAATCAGGTAAGGATGCAGTTCTCCAAGTTTGCACAACACAAACCATGAAACCTCTGTGTTTCCCTAGAAGGCTTGGAAGTAATGTTGCAAATCCTAGAAGAAACTGTCAAATTCCACCTGCACCAGAGAATGACATATTGTGCACTGATTCCCCTAGTGAGAACAGTGATACTTTTGTTCAGGCATTGTAACAATCCATTGTAAATGATGGGAAACACTCTGATATCAAGATTACAAAGAAGCACAGAGAAAGCTTCCATGAAAATGTTGATTTTTCTGTGGTGCCCTTAAGAATTCTCTGAGAATATGTGAAAATCTAATGGAGAATGGAAGACCGATTGCATTTTTCTCCAAGAACTGAGTTTATCATTCAGTTCCTCCAATTTCTACCACTTCAACAAAGAAAATGCAGTGTTTCCTGCAAGGACTAACAGTCATGCTGCACAACCTGAAGAATCTATAAAATGACATATGCTCTAATGAATTCCCTATTCAATAGTAATTTCCCTTGTGAGAACAGTGACAGTTTTGTTCAGATATTGTACCTTTTGCTTGTGAATTGTGGGAAGCACAGTGATCAAAAGGGTAAAAGAAGCAGAGATTGAGCTTCAATGTTAACGGAGGTTTTCGAGTGGTATCTCTAAAGACACTGAGTGACTACATGAAAATTTCATGGAGAATGGATGGATGATGCCAGTTTTCTCAAAGAAATGAGGTTATCTTTCTATTCCTGAAATTTGCACACCTTAAATTGGGATTACTCTATGTTTTCCTACAAGGCCTAGCAGACATGTTGCAAACCCTAGAAGACACTCCACAGTTCCATATGCACCAAAGAATCACACATCCTTCAGTGTTTAGCCTGGAGAGAACTGTGATATTTTGGTTCAGGCATTGCATCATTTCACTGTGAATTATGGAAACACTTCGAAAGCAAGATGGGAGAATTCACCAGATTAAGAAAATTCACAAAATTTCAAAAATCATAGCAAAAAAGTGATTTTCACAATTAATGGACAACTGAGACTAGGTTCACAGTGCGGATGTGAAAATGTCATTGAAAATGTATGAATGAATGCTGTTATTTTGTACAAATGAGTTGGGGATGCAGTTCCCCAGGTTTGCACAACAGAAACCATGAAATCTCCCTGTTTCCCTAAAAGGCCTGGAAGTAATGTTGCAAATCTTATAAAAAACAGTCAAACTCCACATGAATCAAAGAATGACATGTTCTGCACTGATTCCCTGAGTTAGAACAGTGATACTTGAGTTCAAGCATTGTAAAACTTCACTGTGAATGATGGAAAATGCTGTGATATTAAGAATAGAAAGAAGCACAGAAAACCATCCATGAAAATAATGATCTTCCCGTGATACCCTGGATAACACTCCGATAATATGTGAAAATCTCATGGAGAATGGACAGATAATTCAAGTTTTCTCAAAGTAATCAGTATATCATTCCGTTCCTCAATTTTGAACACTTGAAACTGAGACAATTCTGTGTTTTGCTACCAGTCCTTGCAGGAAAGTTGCAAAACCCAGAAGAAACTCTACAGTTCCACATGCACTTCTGAATGATCACAGTGTAGATGTGAAAATTTTATCGTGAATGTATGAATGAATGCTCCTTTTCCAAACAAATGAGGTTGGGATGCAGTTCCCCAAGTTTTTACAATGGAAAACATGAAATCTCCAATTTCCCTACAAGGGTGGAAGTAATAGAGCAAATCCTGGAAGAAACGGTCAAATTCCACATGCACCAGGGAATGGCACATTCTGCACTGATTCCCCTCATGAGAACAGTGATGCTTTTCTTCAGGCGTTGCAGCAATTCACTGTGAATGATGGGAAATGCTCGGAAATCAGGATTAGAAAGAAGCACAGAGGAAGTTTGCATGGGAATGAAGATTTTTCTGGGAAGCCCCTGAGAATTCTCGGTGAATATGTTCAAAATCTCATGGGGAATATCAGGCTGAATGCAACTTTCCCCAAGAACGGAGTTTATCGTTCAGTTCCTCCAGTTTGTACCACTTCAACCGTAAGACGCAGTGTTTGCCCGCAAGGACTAACACTCCTGCTGCACAAGTTAAGAATCTGCAAAACGCCACCTGCTCCCATGAATTCCCCATTCAGGAGCAATCTCCCTCATGGGAAGGTGACAGTGTTGTTCAGATGACGTACCTTTGGCTTGTGAATTGTGGGAAGCACAGTGATGGAAAGGGTAAAAGAAGCAGAGACTGAGCTGCAATGTTAACAGAGGTTTGTGAGCGGTATCTCCACAGATACTCAGCGAGCACGTGAACATTTCCTGGAGAATGGACAGAGGATGCCAGTTTTCTCACAGAAATGAGTGTGTCATTCCGTTCCTCAAAGTTGGCACACGTGAAACTGGGACAACTCTGCGTTTTCCTACCAGTCCTAGCAGGAATGCTGCAAAACCCGGAAGAAACTTTCCAGTTCCACATGCTCCAGAGACTCACACATCCTTCAGGGTTTGCCCTGGTAAGAACTGCGATATTTTGGTCCAGGCATTGCAACATTGGACTGTGAGTTACGGGAAACACTCCGGAAGCAAGATGGGAGATGTGGCCACATTGGGAGAATTCTCAAAGTTTCGGGAAAACTTAGCGGAAAGTACTTTTTGCATGACTCGGGATTTCCGGAAATCCTGCCCCCAGGAACAAGATGTGACTCCTGGACGCCAAACTCCTCTTGAACATCAGGCTACAACAGGAGTTCACACAAGTTCACTCTTAGGGGGAACTCGCAATCCTGGGGAAAGGCTTCAAAGGAGCTTTTCGCACAACACGGGATTTCTGAAGAACCCTATGGGGGTTGGAATAGAGGCGCACTGGGGGAAGCAGTCACTCCATAGTGACTCCCAGGACCCCATTGCACTTGGAAACAATGAAGGGGCTCTCGTAACCCTGAAACCGAACCCCAGAAGAGGCCTTTTCGCACGAAGCGGGATTTTTCAGAAACCTTCCTTTGAGAAGAGGAGTTGAGATCTGGGGCAAGCAACACTACCAGCAAGCCCCTTGCAACACAACTTCTCACCAACACAGGTTGGAGATCAGGAAACACCTGGAAAACAATGCGCCCCAAGAGGATTTCGCAGGACCCGGGAGTTTCCCAAATCCTTCATTTTGCAAGAGAAATGGAAGCATTGCCAAAACACTCCTATCATTCAGCACCCTGCAAGGCAGTTCTACACTTACCCAGTGGGACAGCTTCAGAAATTCTGGAAACCAAAGCCTCGGCAGCAATTTTCATATGACATGGGGTTGTGGCAAATGCCTTTGTTAGAATGCAGGATTTCACTGAGAATTAGGCAAACACCCCGATATCAAGCAGGCAAAGGAACAGAGGGAGAGCTTGATGAAAAACCGAGATTTGGTGGTGCTATATCTCTGAATGATCACTGTGAGGTTGTGAAAATTTCATCGAGAATGCACAAACGAATGCTGCTTTCTCAAACAAGGGAGGTGGGATGCAGTTGCCCAAGTTTGTGCAATGGAAACCATGTGTTTCCCGACAAGTCCTGGAAGTAATATTGCAAATCCTGGGAGAAACCGTCAAATTCCACATGCACCAGGGAATGGCACATTCTGCACTGATTCCCCTCTTGAGAACAGTGACACTTTTCTTCAGGCATTGCAGCAATTCACTGTGAATGATGGGAAACTCTTCAAAATCCAGTTTTTCTTATCCACTTTCTGATGCATATGTGAGTTATAGCAGAAATAGCACAGTTCAAACTTTAAGAATCAACATAGAAATGGGAAAGTTAAATTTTTCTTGAATGTTGCTGTTTCTTTATAACCTCTATGTTATGGCATATGCTTACCTAAGAAATACAGAGTTTCCTTTTTCCAAGCATTACAAATATGAGAAACTGAACCTTGCATTGATTTCAATGACAAATTCAAGCTATGTCAATCATTGTACATCAGATTTCATTATTTGCATTGAGAAAGTTCATACAATTCAAAGAAACAGTTATTTTGTTTATTAGTTAAGTTTCTGTTTCATAATATTCTTGATACTCAAATGTTCCTTATAACATTTTCTGACGCATAAGTGAACTATAGCAGAACAAGCAGAGTTTTAACGTGAAGAATCACTGTAGAATTAGAAATGCTAATTTTCTGTAGAACTTTGCTGTTTCTTCAGGAATCTCTATGTTATGGCATAAGCCTAAGTAGGAAATATAGGGTTTCCTTGTTTCAGTTGTTACAAATATGAGAAACTGAACCTCACATTTATTTCAATGACAAATTTAAGCTAAGTGTATCATTCTACACCAGATTTTATTATTTGTATTGAGAATCTTCATGCAATTCAAAGAAACACTTACATTTTTTATTAGCTCAGTTTCTGATTCCCAATACACTAGATACTGCAGTGTTTTCTAAAGCACTTTCAGACACGTATATGAACTATAGCAGAACTAGCACAGTTCTAACATGAAGAATCACTGGAGAAATTGAAATGGTAAGTGTCTATAGAATGTTACTGTTTCTATAGGAATATATATGTCATTGTATAGGACTACCTAGGAAATACAGGTTTTTCTTATTTCAAGTGTTGCAAATATGAGAAACTGAACCTTACATTGATTCTAATAACAAATTAAAGCTAAGTCTATCATTCTACACCAGATTACATTACTTGCATTGGGAATCTTCATACAATTCAAAGAAACACTTACTTTATTCATTAGCTCTGTTTCTGCTTCCTTACACACTAGATACTCCAGGATTTCTTATAGCACACTCTGACGATTACGTGAAATATAGCAGAATTAGCAAAGTTTTAACTTGAAAAATTACTGGAAAATTGGAATTGGTAATTTTCTATAGAAGTTTGCTGTTTCTTCAGGAATCTTTTTGTCATGGCATAGACCTACCTAGGAAATACCGTGTTTCCTTGTTTCAAGTGTTTCAAATATGAATAACTGAACCTTACATTGATTTCAATGACATATTCATTCTAAGGGAATCATTCTACAAAATATTTCATTATTTGCATTGAGAATCTTCATACAATTCAAAGAAACACTTAATTTGTTTATTAGCTCTATTTCTACATTCTTATCCACAAGATACCCCAGTGTTTCTTATAGTACTTTCTGGAGCATATGCGAACTTTAGCAGAACTAGCACAGTTCTAACTTGAAGAATCATTGGAGAGGAAAATATGGCGACAAAGTGGAGAGCAGTGCTGATGGTGTTCTTGAATACCAGAGCAGCTAGAGGACAAGATAGGGAGCGTGAGACTTCTTCAGGACCCTAAGAATTGGAGCGGTTATCATCTGGACACAGAGGAGCACAGCCTAGAGGCAGAGGAGACCAGCAAGACAGTAGCCCTCAGGTCCAGGCTCCATCTGGACCAGTCAGGGAACAGCCACTTAAACACTTCCTTATTATTATTATTATTATTATCATTCTTATTTCTTTTTTCCTTTTGTATTTTTTTTATTTGTTTTGTTTGGTTTGGTTTACTGTTTTTCGGGAGGTTTTTTTTATTATGTTTGTTTTTTGTTTTGTTTTTTCTGCTAAAAGCCCACAAGGCCAGAATACAACCAGACAGACCAAATAAAGGACACACCAAGAACAGCAAGTGGAGAAAATCTGGGAGACGGCAACAATGAATTCCACAAATCTTCTATCACAGAAAGGTGCTCAACTAAGACAAGGAGCAAAGCAGGTTAACCCAAGGAAAGAACAAAAATAAATAAATAAATAAATAAATAGCAAGAACAGACAACCAAAATGGGGGAAAAAAGAATCAGTCCATCACCAAAAGGAAGGGAAGAATCCCCAGAAAGAACACAAAATGAAACAGAGGAACCTGGAATATCAGATAAGGAATTCAAAAGAATGATGATAGAGAAGCTCAGTGAGCTCAGCCACATCAAAGAAAACTGTAAACAACTCCAGGAGAACTACAAAGAACTCCAGGGAAATTACAAAGAACTCCAGGGAGATTACAAAGAACTCCAGAGAAGTTACAAGGAACTTACTGAGAACTACAACAGCATGAAAAAAGACATGGAAACTATCAATAAGTGCCAGGAGGAAATGAAGAATACAATTTCTGAATTGAAGAATACAGTAGAAGGAATCGACAGTAGGCTACAGGAAGCAGACCACTGGATCAGCGAGTTGGAGGATAATGTATACAACTACTCCAAGAGAGTACAAGAAAATAAAAAAAGGCTGAATAAGACTGAAGAGGGGCTAAGAGAGCTGCAGGACAACATGAAATGTAACAACATCCATATCATAGGGATACAAGAAGGAGAAGAGAAACAAGGAATGGAAAACCTGTTCAAAAAAAGTCATGTTAGAAAATTTCCCTAACATGATGAGTGAAAACATGACTCAAGTTCAGGAAGCACAGAGGGTCCCAATGAAGATCAACCCAAACAGACCAATACCAAGGCACATTATTATTAAAATGACTAATTTCAAAGACAAAGAGAGAATCCTAAAAGCATCAACAGAGAAAAGAGAAATAACATACAAAGGGGATCCAATAAGGCTATCAAATGATTATTCAACAGAAACAATTCAAGCCAGAAGGGAATGGCAAAAAGTATTTCAAGTCATGGTCAACAAAGGCCTGCAACCAAGAATACTCTACCCAGCAAGGCTCTCATTCAAGATAGAAGGGGAAATAAGGAGTTTCCCAGACAAAAAAAAAAAGCTAAAAGAATACATCTCTACCAAACCAGCATTGTAAGAAATGCTAAAGGGTCTGCTCTAAAAATAAGTAAACAAATAAAATGAAGAAACAGAGAAAGCCAAAGAGGAATGCAGAAAAAAAGGGAGAAAGTGGTAATGAATAAGTATCAATCAATAATCACCTTAAATGTAAATGGATTAAATGCACTAATCAAAAGACATAGGGTACCCGGATAAGACCACATGACCCTCATATATGCTGTCTTCAAGAGACCCACCTCAGAACAAAAGATCGACACAAATTGAGAGTGAAGGGATGGAAAAACTATATATCAAGCAAATGGACACGAAAAAAAAAGCTGCAGTAGCAATACTGATTTCAGATTAAATAGATTTTACAATGAAGTCCATAAAAAGGGACAAACATGGACATTTCATAATACTTAAGGGAACAATCCATGAAGAAGAAATAACTCTGGTAAACATATACGCACCCAACATAGGAACTCTGAAATATATAAGGGAAATCATGGAAGACTTTAAGAAAGACATAGACAGCAACACACTAATAGTAGGGGATTTTAATACCCCACTATCAATAATGGACAGATCTTCCAAACAAAAATTCCCCAGAGATGTTGTGGCATTGAAGAACACTCTAGAGGAAATGGACCTAACTGATGCATACAGAGTCTTTTGCCCCAAAGAAGCAAAATACATATTATTTTCAAATGCACATGGATCATTCTCCAAGATAGACCACATGGTATGTCACAAGACAAGCCTCCACAAATACAGGAAAATTGAAATAACACAAAGTATCTTCTCAGATCACAATGGCTTGAAACTAGAAACCAAATTCAAGGGAAAAACCCAAAAATTCTCTAACTCATGGAGACTGAATAACATGCTTTTAAG